>OZ022240.1:42629267-42794267 GCA_963978895.1 Erpobdella octoculata | reverse complement strand
TGGTTGTTCAAAAAACATTGCTGGTGTTAAATCCTCTTTTCATGTTATTATCTTGTAGGCTTCGATCAAGTCACCCCTACTTCCCCTTTTCTCTAGAGTTGTTAAGCCGCATTGTTTTAATCTTTCTTCGTAAGGTAACTGGCTTAAATGCTTAATCAACTTTGTAGCCCTCCTTTGTACCTTCTCCAACACTACGATGTCCTTTTTTAAAACAGGGCTCCAAGCTTGTACACAATATTCTAGATGTGGTCTTACCAAACATTTGTATAGTCTGATAATTATTTCCTGGTTTCGACTTATTATTGTTCTCTTGACCAATCCTAAAATCTTATTGGCTCGCTTTGCTGCTTCCGCACACTGTCTTGATGGTTTGCCGCTATTGTGTACTACAACTCCCAGATCTCTTTCCTCTTCAGATGTCTTCAACAATATTCCTCCCATCTCATACTGAAACTCTTGATTTCTCTTACCCATGTGCATCACTGAGCATTTATCTACGTTGAACATCATTTGCCAGTCTAGGGACCATTGGTATATTTTTGCAAGATCTTTTCTTAAAATGTCGGCATCCAGCTCACACTCTACTTTCATAGATAACTTTGTGTCATCAGCAAATTTCGAGACCTTTGAACAAGTCCCTAAATCAAGGTCGTTAATGAACAGAACAAATAGTAATGGTCCCAAAACGGATCCTTGCGGTACACCACTTTTTATGCTTTTCCACTCCGAGTATTTCCCTTTAATTCCCATTTTTTGTCTTCTGTCAGCTAGCCATTCCTTGATCCATCCTCGAATATTACCTCCTATTCCAGCCGCTTCTATTTTTCTCATCAAACGTGTATGTGGTACTTTGTCGAAGGCTTTGGCAAAATCCAGATAGACTATGTCTACAGGGGATCCTTTGTCTAAGTGGGTATAAACATTTTCAAAACAATCTAGCAAATTTGTTAGACATGATCGCCTTTGTACGAATCCATGTTGGCTGTTTATCAAAATGCTGTGGTGTCTAATGTGATTCATTAATTCGAGCTGAATGATTTTTTCCATGACTTTGCAAATAATACACGTGAGACTTACTGGACGATAGTTACTTGCCTCAGATCGGCTACCTTTTTTAAAGAGTGGTACAATGATTGCATCTTTCCAATCACGAGGAATTTCTACAGTTTTCAAGGACCTGTTTATTATTTCTGCTAACACATCGCTTATTTCGTGTCTTCTCTTAAAAACATGGGATGTAATGCATCGATACCCGGACTTTTATCTGTTTTTAGGTCCTTCAAGTGTCTTTCAACGTTCTCTTTTGTGATAACCACATCAGTCATTTTCTCGTCTATTTTTCCTTTAAACATGTTCACAGGTTCCGGTATGTTTTCTATGTCTTCTTCAGTAAAAACCGTACAAAAATAATTATTTAACATTTCAGCTACCTCTTCATCGTTTTCAACCACTTCGCCTAACTCATTTTTTAACGGCCCCACTAGGTCTTTTCGTTTTTGCTTACTTCGGACATACGCATAGAAACTTTTGCTGTCATTTTTTATATTATCCGTCAGCTTTTTCTCATAATCAATTATGGCTCTTTTAATGCTTTTTTTTGTCTCATTTCTTTTCTTGACATATTTGTCGCGCAATTGTTGCAGTATTATTTCTTTGCCTGTCTCATTATTACTTGCAGCTGCAATTTCATTTCCATTTCGAAGTGTTTGGAACTTTTTCCATGCTTTGATTTTTGCTCTTCTTTTTTTTAAGACTTCCTTTGTTATCCATGGCTGTTTCCTGACAAATTGTTTCTTAATGGGTATTATTTCTTGAATGACCTCCTCCATGCTCTTTTTGAATAACATCCAGCTGTCATTTACATCCACCGATTCAATTTTTCTCATTATATTCATGTCTCTTATTTTGCTTCTTACTTTGTTATAATTTGCTTTAAAAAAATTGTAGCTAATATGAGAATTTATTTTCATGTTACAATCCTGCAGTATTATTTCAAATCTTACAATTTGGTGGTCACTAGAATGAAAAGGCTCTCCTACAGAGATGTTCTCTACAATGTTCTCATCAGAAGTTATTACCAAATCTAATATATTTTTGTTTCTTGTTGGGTTCATGACATGTTGATGTAAAAATTCCCCATTAATACAATCCAAGAATTTATTATCTTGATGTCTTTCTCCTTCCATGTTTATCCAGTTTATATGATAATTGAAATCTCCCATTATCAATACAGATTCCTGGCTAACCCTACCCAATAATTCACACAAACCATTATCCACACTTTCATCTACATTTGGGGGTCTGTAGCAAACACCTATTAGTACACTGTTTTTAGCTCCATGCTGTATATCACACCAAAGACTTTCTTTAAACTTATCGCTTGATATATCTTTTCTTTCCACTGCCTTTATTTCATTTTTAACATATAAAATTATACCACCTGCACCATGCCCCTTATTATTTTGATTTTGCCTGTCTTTCCTAAACATAGTGTACCCATTAATTGCTAGTTCAATATCTAATATATCTTCCTTTGCCCATGATTCTGTTATACCAATGATGTCAGGTTTTTCTAATTCCACATAAACTTCCAATGCACATCTTTTTTCTTTGCTTACTATACTTCTTACATTGGCATAGAAACATTTCAATATTGTTCTTTTTAGTTTAGTTACACTATTGAAACTCTGCCTATTTATTGCTTTTATTATTGCACCTTCTTGAGCTTTACTATTCTCATATTCCCTGGCACACCCTTCACCTTGTATATCCATTCCCCCGACTGATCATTGTTCTGTTTTTCTTTTGCTTCTATAACAAGTTTCTTGCATTGTTCTCTCTCTATTCTAGTCATATCGTGGGTCACAGAGACCCTTCTAAACTTTTCATCTGCATTCTTGAGTTTAAAAAGTGATTCTAATATCAAATTTTTCTTTGTTGCTTCCTTCAGTTCAATAAGTAGAGGTCTGTCTTTTTCAGATTCCTTGCCAAGTCTGATCACTTTTTTTATATCTAAACTTTCACAAGATACTTCAAGTACTTTAAATAGTGACAACACAGATTTTCTATCTTCGGTTCTTTTCTGATCTTCTTTATCTGCAGCACTCTCTGCCTTTGTTACTATAAAGTCTGAACGACAATATTAAATGTTAAAAACAGCTGTACAGGGATGAAGATTCTCGTTACTTTCGTGTATTCGTTACTTTCGAGTACTCAGGGGCTAGGTATTCGTTACTCGGTATTCGTTACACATGTCGTTACTGGCTTTGCCGCTGGTGGCCTCGTTGCGCGCTGCGACTCGGTAGATTTGAGTACTCGGTGTTGTTAGTGCATCATATGATTCATATGAATAATGTAGTCAATCTCACGTGATCTGCATTCTATTTATATCTCCATTGGTTTTTCCACTTTCACTATTGAATTGCCTAAAAATGTCGTTTTATTGGTGCGCTAGAAGGTTTTCAATTACTTGGAAAAATAATTTTAATTTTTCTTTTCATCGGCAAGTAAATTCATTTAAGTAATTCGATAAACTACCGCATAATGCGAACTAAATACTATCGGTAGCGCTTTATTTAGAGTCTAAATTTAGACAAATAGATGTACCGAAACATTTCTTTATGAAACTTATTTCAAGTTTAAAAAAAAATTAAATTTTGAAATTTTTTACTCTTTAAATAATTTTATTTGTTCAATTCTTTTAATGTAGTTAGTAATATTGTCTTTCGCGTATAGTTCATCATTCTATGTTTCTAGGTGTACGTGCCTTAAACTGCCTTACGGAACAACGGAAACAGAGTACAGTTACAGAGCCATCTTATTAAAAGATAGGCTCATTCTATATATATACCTATTCTATATATATATATATATATATATATATATGACTGTACGTATAGGCAATATAACGACCAACTGCAAGCTGTATGTCAGTATCCGTCTCAATTGGAAACGCACACAGCGTGATATTGCCGAGTAAGAGTACGAGTAGTCGACTGCCTACGACTGTGAATGTGTGAATGAGTACGTCAGTAACGAGTAACGAGAGTAACGACATTGTTGACGGCCAAGTATTCGTTACAGCCTGGTATTCGTTACTTACTCATTCGTTACTACTCGAATCAACAACCCTCTAGCTTCTAGCTGTACTGTATTGTAAGCCACTAGACTAGAACAGAACAGTATACACTATTATTTTCATAATTTATATTAGAAGCTGCCTAGTGCTTTGAATAGTCTCTAGCAGCTTACTCACAAAAATTTACTGGCTGGTGCAAGAAGTAAAAGTTTAGTCAAATGATATTTTTAATAAACTGAAATAAGCAATATTGTGTTTGGAAGCTGTAACTTGATTGTATTGCCAACAAAATATTGATTTGGTTAGTTGATTTGATTTAAAAATCTACTGATTAGATTTTGTAGGGGGTGATACATTCTTAAAAGAATAAAAATTTTGCAAATAATTAAATAATTATTATAAAAATTGAAAGAAGACCTATTATTTATTGCATTACTAGAAAAATATTTAGTGGTTCTTCTATCATTTTTCTCGCTCCCGTGAAAAAAATTTCAATACTTTCTATACTTTCGTCTACGTTTCCGACATATAAAATTTTTTTAACAATTTTTCAAGCTACTGATAAAGCTGAAATACTTATGCCTTTGCATACAATGACTTTTTTATCCAACTTATTAACATCAGTATCTTGTTCGGCTGTTTTTTTTACAGAATTTCCTTTTTTGATGAAGGAAAAATAAGTGATTCTCTTTCTTGTTTTTATTGTGTTTCAGAATAATAAATTCGTCATCAGTGTTTTCTGAGTTTTTTTTTTTAAACTAGGTCAGCCCATGACTTTTTTATTCTAGAAGTTTCTGGTTGTTCAGTAAATACGATAAAGTTTGAATTTTTTGTTTGAGTATCATGGCACAATCTTTAACTATGTCTTTCAGTTTGCGTTTAATATTTTTTATTCTATCGTCAACTTCTTTTATTCTATTTTTTCACAATCAAATTTCAGCAATGCTAATTTACCAAAATCAATCACACAGTATTGAGGCATACTCTTTTTGTAAATTAAACTACTAGAACAATAACAGCAAAATTTAAAAAAAAATGTTTTAAGTAGTTTAATGTCCTTATACTTAGTATTTTTGGACATTAGAGCAACTGCAAAAATATGGACTTAAGTAGAATCGCAAGGCTCATCAGAATTTACAGCCAATCAAATTGTGGTATTTAAAATACGTACTGAGCAAGTCCTCAAAAAGTGAATACCTAGAGAGCGGACGTTTAAGACCTATGAACAATTTTGCCGGGCACTAAGCTATTTTAGTTTTTTATTGGTTACTGAAAAGTAGACAGTTCAAAGGAACAAAAAAATTAACGAACTCCTACTGGCTTTTATTACACATAAATACAATATCAAGAGTTCCAATCTACTGCAGGTTGCATTATTGAGTTATTCATGCAAATAATGCCACAAGAACATGGTCGTCTGGTCGCGTTACAGAGTAAGTCACATAAAAAAAAACAAATTATCATGAAAGAGTAAAGAAATTTCAATCCGTGCAAAAGTTTTAGGTCGTATAAGCACAATTCCTACTGTAGTTTTGATTTGTTTGTTTGATGTAGAAAGAGTTTTGTGGTCAAATTCTTATTAAGGGCCATTCAGAAACAAATTCAACTAAAGAACCTTCCGCAACTTTATCGGAACCTAATCTTTATTGCCAGCTGTTTACACTGGACCTCCCACATGATCTGCGGTGTTGCTATTGCTTCAACGCCTATTTGATCATTAGCAACGACATACATTAATAACAAAAGTTAGCTGTTTTTAATCTTACAATAATTTTGTAAGATTAAAAAACTAAATAAAATAAAACAAATTAAATTAAGTTATTCAGGTTTGTCATATTTGAGGTTGAGTAACAATTTCAGATGAAGGAAATAAGCTGTTTAATTGTTGATCACTCAATCCATCCGTTCGTCAGTCAGTCAATCATTCGTTTTGTTACTATAAAGTTTGGACGCCAATATTAAATATTAAAAACAGCTGTACTGTATTGTAAACCACTAGGGCAGAACATTATACACGATTAATTTCATAATTTATATTAGAAGCTGCCTAGTGCTTTGAATAGTCTGTAGCAGCTTACTCACAAAAGTTTCCTGGCTTGTGCAAGAAAGAGAAACAAAGAGAACGAGAGGAAACTCCTTCAAACTAGTCGTTCTACAGGCACATAAAGACATAAGGAAATACAGTTTTCCCCCAAGAGTGACCAGTTTATGGAACAATTTGAAAGATAAAGTAGTTAGCTCAGAAACAATTAATGATTTTAAAAATAATTTAGATGAGGCGTGGTTGACGAGGAGATATGTATGGTGATTGTACAGCGGTTGATTTGTGACTGAGAGGCAAGAAGGCAATGTGCCTTACGCCTAATTCAATTAATAATAACAATAATAATAATAATAATAAGAAGTAAAAGTTTAGACGCGTGATTTTTTTTAATAATCTGTAATAAGCAATATTGTGTTTGAGAGCCTAAACTTGGTTTTAATCCCAACAAAATATTGAATTGGTTAGTTGATTTCATTTAGGGTTGAGAAACTTGTCAACAAAATTTGTAGGAATTGATAGTTTCTTAAAAAATAAAAATTTTGCAATAGTTAAATAATTGTTTGAATAATTGAAAGAAGACTTACCTGGCGTTTTTAGTGGTTTTTCTCTCTCTCGCTCCCCTTTCTTCTGCTTGCTTTCTTGTCCCTGTTTGCTTGTTCTACTGTTCACGCTTACACTTTTTTATTTAATTGCATTTCATTTATTTTCGTTATAAACATAGATAATTATTATTTTTAATTACATTTTTTTTAATTTAAAACTTTAATAGAATGCATTGTCATAAGAAACGAGCATATATTTGAAATTGCAGCTCAATTGGATAACGGGAAGTTAGGTAATTTTTTCTTTCAACGTTTGCAAACATTCAAGCAAACCAAAGCGGCGGAAAAATTAATTTAAGGAATATAACAAAAAACCTTAAAACAAGGTTTTTTTCTCAAATTTCTTTCATTTCCGGATTTGCCAGCTTTTCATTTGTTGCCAAAATTTTTATTTTAAACGACATTTTTTTAAATGTATACATGTAAACATCTATAAACTTGTTTTGCTCTATAACATGAATATTTATTTTTTTTTAATTAGATTTTTTTTAATTCCTCAAATTTCAATAAAATGTATTGTCATGAGGATCAAACCTATCTTTCAAATTTCCTCTTGATTAAATGACAGGTGGTTAGTTAATTTTCATTTTCAAGGTTTGCAAACATTAAATCAGGCAAGGCCGGCGGTAAAATTAATAAAAGGAACTAGCCGGGTACCCGGCATTGTCCGGGGTTTTAGAGGTTTTCCATCCTTTTTCTCTTATTCCCGCTTGGTTTCCCGCTCCCGGTTGCTTTCCCGTACCGCTTGTTCTCCGTTCCCGTTTCTAGTTGCTTTCCCGATCCGACTTGCTCTTCCGTTACCGATTGCTTTCCTGCTCCCGTTCGGTTTCTTGATCCTTATCGTTCGCTCACTTTTTTCTCCCTATCCAGCTCGCTCACTTTTTCTCCCTATCCAGCTCGCTCTTCAGTTCCCGGCTGCTTTTCCGATACCGCTTGGTTTCCTGTTCCCGCTCATTTTCCAGTTTCCGCTCGCTTTCTTATTTACGTTTCATTTGCTTTCTCGTTCCCGCTCACTTTGTGACTGATCTCAATTTATTTTCACACAATCCTTTTTCTAGTGGCTATCATTAACGTGTAACAATCGTTTGAATGGCGTAGCAATGCATAAAGGACATACCCACAGACTGTCATTTTCATATATACAAATTTAAAAATAAGTTTTTTGTGTAAAAAAACATTGTTTTTATGGTTTGTTTGCTTTTTAGCCTTTTTGAAAGTGAATTTTTTTGCAAAAATTAATTGTTTTATAATTCAATTTAGCAATCTTAAAAATGGAAAATTATTCAAGTTTTGTGAAGTGTTTCATCTGTTCAAAAGAAATTAAAGATGCTCGCATGCTTCCATGTTTGCACAGTTTCTGTTTTGAATGTCTTAAAAGAAAATTTAATGAAAAAATTTCAAACAAAGAAATCAAATTAAATTGTCCAAAATGTAATATTTCTTTTGAAGTACCTAAAGGAGGTTTAGAAAATTTAAAGAAAAATGAATTTATTGAATGTCTTACTGAAACTAATAAAATATTTTGTGGAACTTGCTCCAAAGAAGAAGTTACCAGTTGTTGCTTGGAATGCAAGTTGTATTTGTGTTTGTCATGTTTATCTGTTCATCAGAAAATTCCTTCAGCAAAAAATCACGTTTTGGCAAAAATAAATTCGATGACAAAAGAAGATTTTGAAGCATCATATTGCAAATCTTGTCAGAAATGGGTTGAATCAGAAAAACCTTCTGATCATGAATCTTGCATCTTGACAACTTTTGCAGAATTTAAAAAAACATTCCACAAAAACTTGGAGCAAGAAGTAATTAAAAACTACAGCAACATTAAAACTCTGAAAACAAATTTAAATGCAATTAATACACAAAAACAGTCTGTTGAAAATGAAACTAAAAAATTGAAAATACAAATTCAAGAACATTGCGAAGATCTCAAACTTAAATTTATCAATTTTATTGATTCATGCCAAAATGATTTCAATGCCATTATTGATAGAAAAAGCAATGAAATTGATCAAAAGTTGATTTATTATTCAGAAAATATGTTAAAACTAAAGACAAAACTTGAAGAAAAAATTGAAAAACATAAAAAATGGTCTCAAAATTTTAATACACTTAATCTTATTGAAGCAATAGAAAATGATAATGTTAAATTGTTAGATGAAGATGAAAATAATTCAAGAAAAAATTATGAATTGATTTTAAAGTGTTTTAATGAAAAGTTGAATCTTGTTTTTAAACCAAACCCGTTGGATACAAAATTTCATTCCTCACAATTTTCAATAGGAAATTTAATGTCAACTAATGAAATTCAACCTGAGCTTATTAAATCGATTGCCATAACTAATAATGTTCACAAATTATCGATTAGCCAAACAAAAGTGTATATCGGGAGTTTCAGAGATGATTCATTTAAAATTGAAGTTTATTGCAAAACAACATATGAATACCTTTTTTCCGTTGATTCAAATATAAAATCCTGTCACAGTTCAAAAACTGAATTAGTTGATGATTTCTTTTGCATGTTGAATAATTCCTCATTGGCTGTTTATAATCTTGAAAAACAGGATGATAGTCCTGATTGGAAGAAAACTATAAAACTTGAGTTTAAAGGAAATGCGATTGTCGGTTCATCGGATAAGAAATTGTTTGTTTCAGAAAATAAAAAATTAATTGAAATCACATTGAATGGCGAAATTGTACGTGTCATTGTATTCCGCGAGCATACATATTCCATTACTGGCTTGAAAAATGATCACTTTGCAATTTCAAATCGTTTAGGACTTCGTTTAATAAACTGCAAAGGAGGTATCATTATACAAGATAATTCAAAAGCAGGCTTCGATAGACATAGACTGACAAAAGACAATAATTGTAACTTATTTGTTGGTGACTCTTATGAACAAAATATTCATGTATATGATTTTAATTTAAATTTTGTAAAATCATTTAATGCTCAATGTCAACCAAGCAATATTTGTTTTGATTCAACAACGAATCGTTTATTAGTGGTTGGCGTAGAAGAAAAATCTTTTATCATGAATGTTTTCCAATTGTGATGTATATTTTTTTTATATTTATTTATAACTAGCTCTGTTACCCAGTGTTAATTTGTGGGTAACATTAATTTTTGAGGGTAACATTAATTTTTGAACAACAAAAAATGTTTTATAATTCAATTTAGCAATCTTAAAAATGGAAAATTATTCAAGTTTTGTAAAGTTGTTTCATCTGTTCAAAAGAAATTAAAGATGCTCGGATGCTTCCATGTTTGCACAGTTTCTGTTTTGAATGTCTTAAAAGAACATTTATTAGAAAATTGTCAATTAAAGAAAACAAATTAAGTTGCCCAAAATGTAATATTTCTTTAGAAGTACCTGAAGGAGGTTTAGAAAATTTGAAGAAAAATAAATTCATTGAATGTTTTACCGAAACAAATAAAATATTTTGTGAAACTTGCTTAAAAAAAGAAGTTACTAGTTTCTGATTGTAATGCAAATTGTATTTATGTTCATCATGTGTATCTGTTCATAAAAAAAATCCTTTAGCAAAAAATCATGTTTTAGAAAGCAGTAATTTCATTGCAAAGGAGGATTTTGAAGCATCATATTGTAAATCCTGTAAAAAATGGGTTGATTCAGAAAAACGTTTTGATCATGAATCCTGCATCTTGAAATCTTTTGCAGAATTTTTAAAACGTTTACGAAACTTTGGAGCAAAATTTATTAAAAAACTACAACAACATAGAAACTCTGAAAACAAATTTAAATGCAATTAATACACACAAACTCTTTATTGAAAATGAAACTAAAAAACTGAAAATACAAATTCAAGAGCATTGCGACGATTTTAAAGTTAAATTTATCAATTTTATTAATTTAAGTCAAAATGACTTCAATGCAATTATTGATAGAAAAAGCAATGAAATTGATCACAAGTTAATTTCACATTTAGAAGAATTAGTGAAATTGAAAACAGAAACTGAAAAAAAAATATGAAAAATGGTCCCAACATTTTAATCAATTTAATTTTATTGAATCAATTGAAAATGATAATGTTAAATTGCTAGATGAAGATGAAAATAATTCAAGAAAAAATTATGAATTGATTTTAAAGTGTTCTAATGAAAAGTTAAATCTTGTTTTTAAACCAAAACCGTTGGATACAAGGTTTTATTCCTCACAATTTTCAATAGGAAATTTAATGTCAACTAATGAAATTCAACCTGAGCTTATTAAAACAATTGCCATAACTAATTATATTGACAAAACATCGATTAGCCAAACAAAGGTGTATATCGGGAGTCTCAGAAAAAATTCCTATAAAATTGAAGTTTATTGCAAAACCACATATGAATATCTTTTTTTTGTTGATTTAAATATAGAAATTTAATACAATTTAAGCGATTCTTCACTGGATATTTATAATCTTGAAAAACAGAAAGACAGTCCTGATTGGAAGAAAACTAAAAAACTTGAGTTTAAAGGAAGTATGATAGTTGGTTCATCAGAAGAAGTTGTTTGTCATAGAAGAATCCATAATCTGACAACAGACATCAATTGTAACTTATTTGTTGTTGCCCCTTATGAAAATAATATTCATGTATATGATTTTAATTTAAATTTTGTAAAATCGTTTAATGCTCATTGTAAATCAAATGATATTTGTTTTGATTCAACAACGAATCGTTTATTAGTGGTTGGCGTAGAAGAACAATCTTTTATCATGAATGTTTTCCAATTGTGATGTATATTTATTTGTAACAAGCTAAGTTATTAATTGATATTTGCAACCCGTTAAAACTGGCCGAGTCCAGTTCATCACGGACCGGGTCAGGCCTAAAATTGTGTGCTTATGAAACGGGCCGGTTCAGGCATAAATTACAAGTCAGGGACGTAATTTTCTTAGAAAAGAAGCAGGGCCGGTTATTTATTACAAGCCAGGAGGTGCTGTTCGGTTTCCGATAACAAACAGACCATTTATTGTTATAGTCGGAAATCTATCGAGTCCGAGATTTGATTTGTGGACATTTTTATTTGTTGTTCAAAAGTTTTATTAGACATGATAATGTAACTGAATACATGAAAAAAGATATTATAAACATAATTAACGCTTATTACTTAATTATCTGATGATTTGTTAGATTAACAAGTTTCAACACTATTTGAATCGGTAGGCTGTCCGTGCCCGATTACGATTAATCGGTTGAAATAGGACTCCGACCGATTCCGATTTCTTAATCAAAAGTCAACCCACCCCTAATAGAAATACGGAGCCGCCAAATGCAACCCGACCACGATACACAGATTTACACGATACTAAACTGCAATGCCTACAAGAAACTAAAATGTTTAAAATAATACGCTACAAGTTTGAAAAAAATTCACAAAATTTAAGAAACCCTTGAATTCACTTAGAGACACACAAAAACAAATGAAAATGTGAAATAAGAATTTAAGCATGTTTATTAATGTAATGTTATTAATTTAGCGTAATAGAATACATTGAATATATCTATTCAAATACATGGTTTTAAATGTTAACAGAAAGCAAACTAAACTAGTTAAACAACTAGTCAAACTAACTTATAATTTGACAAATGCAATTTTTATAAGATCAATAAAACTATAAATCCAAACCAAATGGATATAAACTAAACACTTATAAATTAAAAACATCACGATTGAAAAACACTCATTAAACTAGAATTTGTTTTACTAATCGCCAATAAGCGATTTGTTCTTGAGTCGAAACACATACTTTCTAGTTCACATTGAGCATCAAAAGAGTTTACGTAATTCAAATTAAAATCAAATACATGAATTTCTGTTGTATTATAATCAGCCACAAACAAGCATGAGTTGTTATCCGAAGTCAGCTGATAGAAGTCTCCAACTTCTTGTGTTGAATCTGAATCTGAATCAAATTCCTTAACAACATCTCCATTGCAGTTAATTAAAAAGAAGCCAGACTCATTTAAAATAGCAAAGCGAACATTTTTTATGTCTAAAAAACCATACACTCCATATAATAGATCAATACAATCTGGTAATGTGATGTCGCGTACAATGTTGCCTTCTAATGTAATTTCAAATAATTTTTCATTATAATTATCCAAAATAATTAAATCTTTTCCTAATGAACTTACGATTTCACATTCATTTGATTCAAATTGTATTGTTCTCTTCCACTCGGGACTGTCTTTCTGTTTTTCAAGATTATAAATTTCAAGTGATGAATCATTCATAACAAAGAAAAAGTGCTCAACCAATTCAGTTTTACGAAACAAAGAATCTTTAATATTTAACCCAATAGAGAAGAGATATTCGTATGTTTCACTGCAAAAAACATCAATTTTGTAAAAATCATCATTCTGACCACCAAGATAAACTCTTGTGTTGCTAACTGATAGTTTCTGAATATCAGCAATCGATACAACAATCGTTTTACAAAGCTCGGGTACAATTTCATCAACTGATAAAAGCTCTCCTATTGAAATTTGTGAAGAGAGAAAGTTTTCATTTAACAGTTTTGGCCTGAAAACAAGATTCAATTTTTCTGTGAAACATTTGGAAGACAAATCTTGATTTTTTGTCGAAATATTTTCCTCATCACCTATCCACTCAACTTTGTCATTTTCAGTTGCTTCAACAAGTTTAACTGGATTACAATGTTGAGACCATTTTTCATATTTGTTAATATTTACATCAAACACCGTGCTCAACGTTAAAATTTCTTTTGAATATAATGTTAAATTTTTCTCAATTTCAAGTCTTTTTCCATCAATAATTGCAAAACTGTTTTTTTCATATGACTCAACATAATTTATAAAATTATTTTTAATATCTTCACAATGTTTTTGAATCTGGATTTTTAATTTCTCAGCCTTATTGGAAATATTCACTCTATGAGTATCAATTGCATTTGAATTTGCTTTTAAGGCATCTTTCATATTATAACTTTTAATTATTTCTTGCTCCAACGTTTTGTTAAATAATTCTTTAAATTCCGCAAACGTTTTCAAGATGCAAGAAACATGATTAAACAGTTTTTCTGAATCAACCCATTTCTGACAAGATTTGCAGTATGATATTTCAAAATCATTATTTGAACTAATTCTTGCTAAGGCATGATTTTTCAACAAAGGTATTTTCTCATGAACAGACAAAGATGTCAAACACAAATACAACTTACATTCTAAACAGAATCTAGTAGACTTTTCTTTCGAGCAAGTTCCACAGAATATTTTATTTGTTTCAGTGAGACATTCAATAAATTCATTTTTCTTTAAATTTTCTAAGCCTCCTTCAGGTTGTTCAAAACAAATATCACATTTTGGACATTTTAATTTGTTTTCTTTGTTTGAAATTTTTTCATTAAATTCAAATTTGAGACATTCAAAACAAAAACTGTGCAAACATGGAAGCATCCGAGCATCTTTAATTTCTTCTGAGCAAATGAAACATTTCACAAAACTTGAGTATTTTTCCACTCTACTATGGATGGTTCAAATTCTCTAATTTCAAGCTAGCCAAGCCGCTCTAGTATTAAAATATATAAAAACACACAATAAAGAAAATAATCAAATTAAGATGGTTTATAAAGTTCAGCCTGAGTTTTTCTAAAGCATTCGTGTTATTGAGAGTGAATGTCGTGAGCAAAAGTTGCCGATCGTAACTCAAATTGCAGACGTCGCTGAAGTTAGCAACGGTAGCCAACTTTGCCTGCATTATACATAGAAAATTCAAAGTTGTTGCATTTTAATATTTTTAATATATTTGAATAGATAATTAAAAAACAAAACGATCTGTACTAGTTTCAAATAAATGCAACAATTATTAACGAAGTTATATGATAAAAACATTAAACATACCAATTAAATCGTTCGTAATATCTCTGTTTACGTTTTACTCGCTTGGCGAATAAACACAGTGGCATGATAAATTCCAAATTGCTGTATATTTTTAGATGGAAAATTCAAATTTGTGACATCTCAATAAAATTAGCATATTAAGATAGATAATTCAAAACCAAATCAACATGTAAAAGTTTAATCCAAATGCAACAAGAATTAACAGAGTAAATCAATAAAAACTGATGGAGAATTCGGTTGCTAACTTTTCACGCATTTAACATGGAAAATTCAAAGTTGTTGCATCTCATTAAAATTAGCATATTTAGATAGATAATTCAAAAACAAAACAATATGTGAAAGTTTCATTAAAATGCAACAAGAATTAACAGAGTAAATCAATAAAAACTGATGGAGAATTCGGTTGCTAACTTTTCACGCATTTAACATGGAAAATTCAAAGTTGTTGCATCTCAATAAAATTAGCATATTTAGATAGATAATTCAAAAACAAAGCAATATGTGAAAGTCTCATTAAAATGCAACAAGAATTAACAGAGTAAATCAATAAAAACTGATTGAGAAATCGGTTGCTAACTTTGGAAAATTCAAAGTTGTTGCATCTCAATAAAGTTAGCATATTTAGATAGATAATTCAAAAACAAAGCAATATGTGAAAGTTTCATCGAAATGCAACAAGAATTAACAGAGTAAATCAATAAAAACTGATGGAGAATTCGGTTGCTAACTTTTCACGCATTTAACATGGAAAATTCAAAGTTGTTGCATTTCAATAAAGTTAGCATATTTAGATAGATAATTCAAAAACAAAACAATATGTGAAAGTTTCATTAAAATTCAACAAGAATTAACAGAGTAAATCAATAAAAACTGATGGAGAATTCGGTTGCTAACTTTTCACGCATTTAACATGGAAAATTCAAAGTTGTTGCATCTCAATAAAATTAGCATATTTAGATAGATAATTCAAAAACAAAACAATATGTGAAAGTTTCATTAAAATGCAACAAGAATTAACAGAGTAAATCAATAAAAACTGATTGAGAATTCGGTTGCTAACTTTTCAAGCATTTAACATGGAAAATTCAAAGTTGTTGCATTTCAATAAAATTAGCATATTTAGATAGATAATTCAAAAACAAAACAATATGTGAAAGTTTCATTAAAATGCAACAAGAATTAACCGAGTAAATCAATAAAAACTGATTGAGAATTCGGTTGCTAACTTTTCAAGCATTTAACATGGAAAATTCAAAGTTGTTGCATCATAATAAAGTTAGCATATTTAGATAGATAATTCAAAAACAAAGCAATATGTGAAAGTTTCATCGAAATGCAACAAGAATTAACAGAGTAAATCAATAAAACGCTAAGTTCGAGAGCATCACCTTTACGTGTGAGCTGTGCTCAGCGTTCATTAATAAATCCTGATGTAAGTTACTTTGTTGCTAAACTCAATGTGGTCATATTTAATAGGAAAATGTACTCACATTACTTCTTTTAGCATCTGAATGACTTCTTAACTTTTTTTTCTACAGAAATGCCTCAACAGAAGTTATGTAAGTTCGTTTTAACCGAGCAATATTTTAGCTAATAAATTTAAAATTAATTTTTATATACCCTATTAGGACGATTTCCAAGTAATGCAATGACGTTTTCCATGTTGCAAGATGAGCTTTCTGTTTAATATTGTTTTTTTCTGTTGATATAGAGATTTATTAATTAAAGTTATTCAACACAAACTAATAAAATAACTCTGCATTAATGCCACTACATAACATTAATCATTAAATAATAAAAAGTTTCTTTCTCAGGCTGTGATGAAAAGAAGATCCCCGAGGAATTTCTAATTAGTTGGCCAGGAAGAGATTAATGCATGGACGTCTATATAATAGCAACTGGACAATGAGCCAAATCATTTTGAGCTGTTGTGTTGTACCCAGTTGGTCCCATATCTATTTAGCTGTTCGTATTCGAGTTGTTCGGTCTGCGTTTGGATTTATAGTTATAAAGCCTGTACTGGTTACTTTTAACATTGAAAATGTTTATAACATTGAAATATAATAATATTTATTGTTGAAATTACGCTTTAGTTTAGTGACTGCGCTCAACACTTGTTTATTTAAATATAGCTATTTTTAGCTTTACGCTATCGTAAGTTTGACTTGATTGACGTTTGGAAACAGTTGGGATTGCTACTATTTTGAACAATTGGATTTATTTCTGTATTATAAAAGTTTTTATTGCTAAAAATGCCACACAAGGGCCAGGCATATCGTTGCAAAACCAACTACAAAAGTGTTCCGGGACTATCGGCGGGCGAAAATAAACCAACAATTCATAGCGTTCCTATAAATGACAATATACTTCTACAGAAATATAATTAAAGCAAATCCTCGAAAAGACTGGAAACCAACTGCCAGTTCAAAAATTTGCTCAATTTTTTCAATGAAGTAGACTTTGAATCCAGCTGTGTCGATACAAATCAGCATCAAAGAAGGAAAAAACTAAAATTAGAGTCCGGACAGCTTTTTCAACGTCGACTGAAAAAAGGTGCAGTACCTAGTATTTTTCCTGGTGGTCCAAAATACTGCTCAACTTGTAGAGTACCGTCAAGATCTACTGTTTGTGCTACAGTTTCAATTCGCTACGAGTACGAAATAAAAAGAAATGTTGAGATGGAGAAGAATTTTTTCAAAAGTGATTGTTTAGCAAATCAAACACCTAACGTTTTGGCAGAACGGTAGAAGAATGAAATGACTTTGCCAACAAACTTTACTATTACCACAATTGATGGCATTTTGTTAATTTATTGTTTTAAAGTAGAAGCTGGTAAAGTTAAAGTGGCTGTTTGCATCTCGGTGGCAGAAAATCTGTCAACGGTTGTCAGTGTGGTTAATGTAAATGTTCCAGCCAACACATTCAAAGATTTGTTAACAAACGGATTAGTTACGACAACGTCTCAGCTTATTAATTTGGCAGCTCGAATGAAGACTTGGTCAGAAAATTTAAAAACCTGTCCGTCATTCACAAAAATGGCTGTTAGCATTTTAAAAGAAAGAATAAACATCTTAACAGAATGCAGTCCAGAAAGTGAAAAACAACGCAAACTTGAATTTGTTTCAGAACAAGCCAAACTGCTTACAAAAAGCAAGTTTCATTGTCATTACTCACCAGGGCTCACAATCATGTCATATATACGATTCATGCAGAAAGTCCAGCAGCTTATAACACTTTAAGATAATCGAGTTAGGTAACTATTCCATTGACCAGCATTTTGAAAAAGATCATCAAATGTCTTGATGAAATGTATGGGCTCGATAATTTGGTGCTTGCTATTTAATTTCTGTAAAACAGATCCTTGATAGCAGCAGCAGGAAGATTTGACACGACCATCAGAGTACGCTTTCATTTTATGCGTACATTGCTGGAAAGTTTTTAAAGAAATCAAGGCATCACCAGAACTGGCAAAATTATTTCTGTCGTCATTGTCATCGAGTCACAGAGTACTTTTCTGCAAAATAATTGATTGCACACCTTTGAATCTCAACTCAGAACTGAAAACATACAATTTTTACTGTTTTAATTATCACAATGTTAAAATATTGAAAATTTTCTAATAACTTTGACTTTACTACTAATAAATAACTATAATTGTTATAATTTAAAATTCTTAAGTTTACTTTTTCTTTATTTTTTTATGATTTTTACTTTTTATGGATTTTGATTAAGTAAAATATATTTGTTTTATCTCAAAACAGCGTTGTGTTTTTCACTCCACATGATTTAGCTATAAATCAAACTTATAATGCGTATATGAAGCATTGCGCAGTCATGGGACCAACTGGTTACAAGGCTATTATTGGCTAACTGTCCAGATACTATTATATAGACGTCCATGATTAATGCGTCCATTAATTTGTTCACGTAGCTCCATAACTACATGGGTGGTCTGCAGTGCAACTCTTATTAAATAGTTTTTGTTAAATTATCTTTCTGATTTTTGTTTAATTTAGCAAAACGTTTTTTTACAGATTTAGTTCTTCAATTATGGTTGTGATTATGAGAATGATGAACATGTTTGTGATGATTATGAGAATGATGAACATGTTTGTGATGATTATGAGAATGATGAACATGTTTGTGATGATTATGAGAATGATGAACATGTTTGTGATGATTATGAGAATGATGAACCATGTTTGTGATGATAAGGAAGATATTTGTTATGATGATGACGACGATGATGATGATGATTATGAGAATGATGAACCATGTTTGTGATGATAAGGAAGATATTTGTTATGATGATGACGACGATGATGATGATGATTATGGTGATGATGTTTGTTAATATGGTGATGATAAGGATGATGTAGATACTGATGTTTGTGATTGTATCATGATGGTGGTAGTGATGATGAAGATATTTGTAATGACGACGACGACGATGATGATAATTATTATTATGGTTATGGTGATGATGATGTCGGTGAATATGATGATGATGACGATGATGATGATGATGATGATGATGATGATGATGGTGGTGGTGGTGGTGGTGGTGGTGTTGATGATGATGATGATATTTTTTCTATGTTAACTGCTTGAAGAGTTAACCGATTTCATCGAACAATTTTTACTAATTTATTCTGGTAATTTTTGTTGCATTTTGATGAAACTTTTACTTATTGATTTGTGATGATGTGATTATGAGAATGATGAACATGTTTGTGATGATCATGAGAATGATGAAGATGTTTGTGATGATTATGAAGATATTTGTAATGATTATGAAGATATTTGTGATGATTATGAAGATATTTGTGATGATTATGAAGATATTTGTGATGATTATGAAGATATTTGTGATGATTATGAAGATATTTGTGATGATTATGAAGATATTTGTGATGATTATGAAGATATTTGTGATGATTATGAAGATATTTGTTATGATGATGATGATGATGATTCTGGTGATGATGATGATGGATGGTGGTGGTGGTGTTGATGATTATGGTGATGATATTTTTTTCTATGTAAACTGCTTGAAAAGTTAGCAACTGATTTCATCGAACAGTTTTTACTGATTTACTCTGTTAATTCTTGTTGCATTTCGATGAAACTTTCACATATTGATTTGTTTTTGAATTATCTATCTAAATATGCTAATTTTATGGAGACGATACAACTTTTAATTTTCCATGCTAAATGCGTGAAGAGAGAAAGTGAGAGAGGGAAAGAAAGAGAGAGAAAGAAAGAAAAGAAAAAAAAATTGAACTGAAGAACTGAAGAACAGAGGATGTGAAATGACGAAGCCATAGCAATAAAATTCCAATTAAACAACTTTGAATAGGCCATGTAAAATGCATGCATAATGAGCTAACAATTTTATTGAGATGCAACAACTTTGAATTTTCCATGTTAAATGTGTGAAAAGTTAGCAACCGAATTCTCCATCAGTTTTTATTGATTTACTCTGTTAATTTTTGTTGCATTTTGATGAAACTTTCACATATTGCTTTGTTTTTGAATTATCTATCTAAATATGCTAACTTTATTGAGATGCAACAACTTTGAAGTTGAATAAGTTTTATTTAAATGCGTGAAAAGTTAGCAACCGATTTCTCAATCAGGTTTTATTGATTTACTCTGTTAATTCTTGTTGCATTTTAATGAGACTTTCACATATTGCTTTGTTTTTGAATTATCTATCTAAATATGCTAATTTTATTGAGATGCAACAACTTTGAATTTTCCATGTTAAATGCGTGAAAAGTTAGCAACCGAATTCTCCATCAGTTTTTATTGATTTACTCTGTTAATTCTTGTTGCATTTGGATTAAACTTTTACATGTTGATTTGGTTTTGAATTATCTATCTTAATATGCTAATTTTATTGAGATGTCACAAATTTGAATTTTCCATCTAAAAATATACAGCAATTTGGAATTTATCATGCCACTGTGTTTATTCGCCAAGCGAGTAAAACGTAAACAGAGATATTACGAACGATTTAATTGGTATGTTTAATGTTTTTATCATATAACTTCGTTAATAATTGTTGCATTTATTTGAAACTAGTACAGATCGTTTTGTTTTTTAATTATCTATTCAAATATATTAAAAATATTAAAATGCAACAACTTTGAATTTTCTATGTATAATGCAGGCAAAGTTGGCTACCGTTGCTAACTTCAGCGACGTAAATTGCAGGCCAAGATTTTTCGCCAAGTTTATAAAAATTGCCTGAATTGATAATTTTTTATTTAAGTTATTTTTAGAAGTATGAAATTTTACCGAGTAAGCCGTAAAAACAAGGTTTTTTTTACAAATTATTTTTTATATTTTAAGATTAGCCGGCTTTTCATTTATTGCAATTTTTCAAACAACACTTTTCAAATGTATATATATCAAACATTTATTTAATTTCACTTATATTTTTTTAATTACATTTTTTTTTGAGAAAAAATTTCAATTTTTAATAAAATGCATTGTTTTGAAAATCGAGTCTATATTTTATATTTCAGTTCGATTGGATGACGAAAGTTAGTTAAATTTTTTTTCCAAGATTTGCAAACATTCAAGAAAGCAACCATGACCGGCGGTGAAGTTGATATAACGAATTCAAAATAAATAATTCAAATAAAATTGTGTGCGACCTCCCAGTATGAAATGTAATTTTTCTTATTAATATTTGTAAAACTTTAATAACAAAATTTAATGAAATATACAGGCTCCGGATTTAAATATGCTAATATTTTTCCTACATGTTAAATTGACATGATTGATAGTAAGTTTTATTTAAGTTTACGCAAGTGCTTAAATAAAGACTAATACAGTTATTAAGACACTTAGTTCGATTAAGTGAATATACAAAAATCAAATGCAAAAACTAAAGCTTTAGAAACCAGGACCAAGGGGGCGCCATAAGAAACAAATTAAAGTGATAAAAAACTAAAGCTTTAATTTACTTTTTTTACTTTTTTTCTTTCTTTTTTTTGGCGCCCCTGGCCTCGTGGCCCCCATAGGCTGCAGTCTACGCCTAAATCCGCCCCTGGTTACGTTGGATGAAATAAAGAACTAGGATTTAAAAGGGCAGCTCAATATTCCCATTTTCAATTTGTTTGATGAATTCAATTGTATTGAATTGTTGAGACCACGTCTGTTGCTGGGTGTTTATTTTGTCAAGTACATTTCTTAACTTTATTGTCTCGTTCAAATACAAATCAAACTCTTCTTTAAATTTGTTGCTTTTTTCAACAATAATGTTATTGAAATAATCTTTGCATGATTCAATATTTTTAATAATTTGATATTCAATATCTTCACAATAGTCTTGAATTCGTTTTTTTAAATTGTCACTTTTTTGAGTAACAAAATTGGATTGTTTTACAATTCCCTTTAATACAAGGTTTATGTTATTTAAATTGTTAGTTATTTTTGAATTTTTATATTTAACATTTATATCAAATTCTTTTTTAAACAGAGAAAACTTTTTAAATGAGCAGAATCTATGATTTAAAAACGTTTTAAAATTAACCCATTTCTTACATAACCTGCAGTATTGTGTTTCATTGTTTGTGTTTCTTGCAAGTGAATTTATTTCTTAACAAGTTGAAATTTATTTTTAACAAGTTGAAAAGGCGCTTTTTGGAATTTGTGTAATTTCAAATTATTCAATAGATGGCGCTTGTGACAATTAAAAAAACTGGTTAAGAAGCACTATGTAGCAAAGTTATTTTTTAATGACACTTTAATGAGCTAGCTTATTTTTTATTAAAATCTTGGAGGCCGGATAAAAGCACAAAGATAGCAGTAGTTTTTTACTTTTTCAATCTACTTTCAATCTATTTAATGAACCCTTGAACAATCATCTGATCGGGTGTAATAGTTGACTTTCATGAAACTGCAATCTATGAATTTTCTGTTGAGCGGTGCACAGTGCACACTTAATTAACGCACTTCAACATCACCGTTTGATAACGATAATCTGTGTTTACATTTAGTCGCATATTCTTATTTCTTTCGTTTTGCCTAAACTATAATCAGAAACGTTTGCTGCTTTATTTTCTGTTTTACTGTAGTTTAAATTTATAATAATACTACTTGATGTTATTTGCTTTTATTTCTTAATCAATTGTCTAAATAAGTTTTTTTTCTATTTTAACGTTTTTTAGCATAACAAATAACTCATACCTACAAGACAATGAAAGCCAAAAAAATTGCGCGTCACTAATAAGGGCATAATGCAATCTTGAATCCATCACAATTCACAGATCTGTAACTGAACCTTCACAAATGAAACCGATGAATCGCGTATCTTATCAACTGCATAATGTTCACCTCCAAATATCATAAAACCGCATTTATTTGGATTTACCGTCAATCGAAACGTAAGTAATAGTTTATTGTAGTTGAAGTTTTGAAAAAAAAATTATATTCTATTATTTCTTTCACATATTGAACACATCACGAATTGGGGTTGATTTCTTAGTCTCACTCTGTTAAACGTTTATCTGCATCCTAAAATTGTAATATACATGTTTTTTCCGACTAGGCTTAGATTGAAATTCTAAAGCACTGCAAGGCATAATTATTTAAAATTGAATCTCATCTCCTTTAATTCAGTACAACAGATCACGATACTACAAAAAAGTTTATTTGTTTGTCTAGTCTAAAGAAAATAAACGGTACCTTTTTAAACCAATTATTAGATACATTTTCAGGCGTGGCTTTCAAGGTTTCTTTGAGTCGGCAAAGTTGACGTTTAACAGCTCTATTAGCAGTTGTTTGGTAGGCGGTAAACCGGCGTTTTTTAGTACCTAGTTTAGTTGTACCTACATTCTGTGAATTGTTGAGCTTTAAAATGTGCAACGCGATCCAATAAAAGTACATCTGGAACACTAATGGTAGACAACCATTCCATGAGTTGGTTTGCTGCATCTTCAACTTTATTTTTGAATGCAATCCATCTATTAAGTTATAGAATTCACTGTAACCTTTTATCATGTTTCTTTACAAATTTCGCCCCCCTGGTCTGGTTTTGCTGAGGACTTCACGCTACTTCTCAAATTTCTTTCTAATAAAATGCTAAATTTGTGCGGTGAATTCAACACCCTGGCCTTATAATCCTCCATCAATATCAACGAATTCCACATGACCCAACATAATAACGCACACACTCATGTAAAAATAAACATTCTCTCACTCAACCATCCTTCATCCCTCTAATTTCTTTTCTGATTAATACTTATTTTTTTCTGTGATCATCTTATTGTTCCGACATACTGCCGAAGGCATTAACTATTCTTTGAGTTTATGTAAGACCGACAAGTCAATCGGATCTAAAAATAACGCATGGTTCAAATTCTCAATTTTTACGCGAACTAAGATTTTTGTATATCAACATATATAATGTATGTATGTATGCATATATGTATGTATGTATATATATATATATATTATGTATGTATGTATGTATGTATGTATGTATGTATGTATGTATGTATGTATGTATGTATGTATGTATGTATGTATGTATGTATGTATGTATGTATGTATGTATGTATGTATGTATGTATGTATGTATGTATGTATGTATGTATGTATGTATGTATGTATGTATGTATGTATGTATGTATGTATGTATGTATATTTGTATGTATGTATGTATGTATGTATGTATGTATGTATGTATGGTAGCGATTTCGCATAAGGCGACGGCCACAGCGGTAGGTAGGCGGTAAGCCGGCGTTTTTAGTACCTAGTTTAGTTGTACGTTCTGTGAATAGTTGAGCTTTAAAATGTGCAACACGATCATGTAAAATCAATGACAAAAAATTATATGCAATGCATTTTAACAATTTTATATGACGGGAAGTACTTCATAATTTAATAAAAACAAAAATTTAAAATTACTTATACAGAGAAATTTAAATGAGCGTTATTTTTCAATAAAATTTCAATTTATCAATCAGATTTGTTTGAAATCATTTAAACTATTCTGTATAGCTAAAAATTTTATTTTGTAACATAAACATGTAAACAACAAAAAATTCAAATTAATTACTGTTTAAATATAAAAAAAAATTTAAACGTTATAACTGGAAAACGTTCAATAAGCAAGTTTTACGACTAAGCATCAAGACACGATTTGTCGATGATTCAATGCCAAAACATGGCAATTCACACTGGGCATCAAATGAATTCAAGTAATTTAAATCAAAATCAAAGACATGAATTTTTTTTCCAAAACAATCAGTTATGAATAAATGAGAATTGTGATCAGTTGTCACTGCGTTTAGCTCAATTGCGTTCGGTAATAATAATGGATGAATTTCTTTAATGATATTTCCATCGCAGTTGATTAAATAAAGTCTGTCACGACATGATATTGCAACATTTTCTTTCAAGCGATCAACACTTAAAGATTGAAAACAACTAGAATAATTTTCTGGTAATTTAGAGAGAAATTTTATTCCATCTTCTAGTGTAATTTCAAATAATTTTTTGTCTTTAAAAATGTACAAGTTCTTTTCAGATGAAGAAATATATTCTGATCCATCAAATCTATGATTTATTGTTTTTTTCCAATCAGGACTATTCTTCTGTTTTTCGAGATTATATATTTCTAATGCTGATTTATTTACAAAACATAAACAATTGTTATATAAATGAAACTGGTATATAGGACGTTCAAACTCAATTGAAGAAAGAAAACCATAAGATTTGTTGCAATAAACATCAATTTTTAATATATTTCCATTAAGATATCCAAAATATAAATTTGTTTTGCTTATTGAAAACTTGCGAAAGTGATTATTTAATTTTTTTGTTAGGATACGTTTTGGTTGAATTTCATTAGTTTGATTTAATTTTCCTATTGAAATTTGTGAAAAAAAAATTTGTTTGTGCAATTGAATCGGTTCAAAATATTTAATTACCGTTTCACTCAAATAATCGGAAAATATTTGTTTTGTCTTTTCAAAAAGACTTTCAACATCATCATCTAACACTTTCAAATCATCATTTAACAAATTATTTTCAATCAGTTCAATAAATTTGACATGATTACAATGCTGGAACCAATTTTCATATCCATTCCATTTTACTTTTAATTTATCTTTAAGTTGTAATACCTCTAATCCCTGCAAATTAAAATGTTTTTCAATTTTATTGCTTATTTCAATAATTATTCTTTCATAACCATTTTTGTAGGAATCAATATTTTTGATGATATGATTTTTAACATCTTCAAAATGTTTTTGAAGTTGTTTTATTAAATATTCAGTTTTCCAAGCAACAGTAAACCTTTGATGTTTAATTGCTTTTAAAATATTTTTTATGATATCTAAGTTGTACTTCAATTTAGATTGTTTTTCAAACAAATTTTCTACAATATTTTTTTTAATTTCATAAAACGTTTTGAGTGGGCAGGATTCATGATTAAGACAAGTTTCACAGTCAACCCATGTCTGACAAGGTTTGCAATATGATGTTTTTAGGTTATCTTCTTCTTTTCTGGCATGTAAATTTATATCTGTCAAAACATGTTTCTTTGTAGCTGGAATTGTCTTATGACCAATTGTACATGATGTACACAGATACAATTTGCAATCAAAACACAAAGAATTAATTATCTCTTTACGCAAACAACTTCCACAATGTACATCCGATTCTTTTTCAAAAACAAGGTTACGAGGTGGTAAATCGTTTTCTTCATTTTCATTATATATAAAACTCAGGTGGGGTATTATAATTTCATTTGAGAAAAGTTTTGTATTTAATATATTTGGTTCAAAAGTAAGGTTCAAACTTTCTTTAAAACATTCGGAAAACAAACTATGGATTTGGGATGAAAAATTATTATCATCTACAAACATTTTCGTTTCAATAGTTTTTCTAATTTCAGAAATTATAGTTGAATCACAACTTTTAACTACTAATTGACATTTTTTATTTCTTTCTTCTTTTTCTTTCAATAACTTTAACACTTTTTCCAGATGCATATTCAACTGTTCTTCAATTTTAAACCATTTCTCATCAATTTCAGTATTGATCTTTTTCTCACATGAATTAATATGTTTAATAAACTGGTTCTTTACTTCTTCACAATGCACTTGAATTTGTTTTTTTAATTTTTCAGCTTCTTTAGCAGCATTCAGTTTTTGTTCATTTATTGCATGCAGTTGATCCATTATGACATCTACGCTGAGATAGTTTGCATTAAAGTCCTGACATGATTTACAGTAGCATGTTGTTATTTCGTCTTTTTTAGTTAAAGTATTTTCTGTTAAAACATGTTTGTATATTGTTGGAATTTTTTCATGAAAAACCAAACACGGTGAACACAAATTAATTTGGCAATTTAAGCAAAAATGTGCAGATACTGTTTCCAAACAAATTCCACATTTTTCCATGTTTTGTTTTAATGAAAAATCACCTACAATGACCATTATCATATTTAGTTATAATGTTGTTCAAGTCATATAAAAGTAAAAGGTGGCTAAAATAATTTAAAACTGCGAGCCAGTTCAAAGATTGGCTTAAGGAGAAACAACAGTTAAAAATCAAATTGAATTCATGACAGAAAGTACTTAGGTGTTTCCTTCATACATCTATTTAAATCTCAAAACACCAAGTGTAGAGGACCATAAACTATTATGAAAAAACTCACGTTTAGTTTCATAAAGTAAATAACACAAGCTGTTTAAAACATCTGCAACAAGAATAAAACTCAATGCAATCGTTTGTTTGTTTACGTGTTGAACATGGTAAATAACTCAATTTTGACAAACAGAATGACTTTTATTAAAAATGCCTCGCATTTATATATGGACGACATCGTACCACCTGGTTTTTCAGTCGTTCATCAACATCGCGTATCATCAAACGTCTCATTCACCACAATCATTTTCATTTTAAACTATTAAACTTCTTTTACTACTATTGGTTTCGGACATTTAGTTATTCAGGTTACCAATGTAACGCATCATTTCATCATCGTCATTGTATATCGCCCTCCTGGGCCTCTAAGTCGTTTCGCTGACGACCTCACACTACTTCTCGAACCCCATTCTACTAAAAGGCTATATTTGTGCGGTGATGTGAACACCATCCTTCATCAATAGTAACATCGTCGGTTTTCTGGAGGAATTCAACATGATTCAACATATTAGCGCCCTTACTTATGTGAAAGGAAACTTTCTTGATATTTTGATAACACCCAACTCTCACTCTACCAGTTTCATGATTGCCATTTATGCCTCTCATTTCACGTTTGTTCATTGTATAATTTTTCTTTTATCATCTTATCAAATCCTGAACAAGTTTTTACTTCTCATTGAAATCTCATTGAGGCGATTTCAACCACAGCCTACCATAATCTAAAATCCTTTACATTGACGGCTTTTCTAACGATCAATGCGCTAATCTAATAAACATCACTAAAATCTTTTATAGACATTATCCTTTTAAATTGGAAACAATCAGGAAATGTGTCACCCATCACGGTAATGTGTTCTCCAACGCAGCTCTCTTAGCCAATAAACACCAAGTACTTTGCTTCTTTAGATTTTAAAGACAAAAATGATTACAGCAAAGCAATGATTTCAACAAAGCATGCTATCCTAGCGTTCTGTGCCAAATCAATCATAGCAACACTTTCTGACTTTATGGGTATGAAAAATCTTGCAGTTTCTGGCTCTCTCTCAACAACCCCCTCCACGCCAAAAAAGCAGACAGTTTCTTTTTAAATAATTTATGCAAATTAAATGAGACTTTTGGATAGTACAACATATTGGTATAAACCTATTTTATTCAATACGTGCCAAAATATTTGGCCAATTGTTCCAATGTATTTTTGAAACATATTGTATACAATTAGTGTTTTGCTTTTAAAATAATAAAATTTCTTTGATATGTACAGAGACCGGGGTTGTATGTTAAAACTTTGATTATTTTGATAAGAATAACATAAATTCTACAATTTTTAGCGAATTCAATTTTGGTACCGATTTTCATTTTTTGATGAGGAAAATTGAATTTTCGTGTTGCTAATTATATTTTTATTGCGTTTTTTTCCCGCCTATATGGTGTATTTGCTCCCCCTTTGAAGTTTTGCTGAATGACGCCACTGCCTACATGATGACATTCTTGAGATGTCACCCAAAAATCACTTTTTAATTTTATTATCACCAACAAATCGGACCAACACATGGGGCTTATAATTAAAACATCAGGTGAAGCCAACTACAATTTGTTTTCAATACATTTTGTAGTTTTGTAGATCAAAAAATGAAACATAAAAATTCTTACTTTCAACAAATAAGCAAGAAATACGGTTCTTTAGGCAATTTTTAAAATATCGATCGAGCAAAGATCAAATTAGTCATTTAATTGTAAACAAAATGTAACTAACGAAATAGTTATTTAATTGGCACAGAAAATATAATCTTTCCTCCACATTCCACATACAAGATTCTTTATAGACAGCTTATACAAGGAAGTCATGCGTTTCTTTATTATTGTTCTTGTGCCAGCTAGTAGTATTCGCTGATATAATCTATTTGAAACATAAACAGCTATGAATAAAAGTTTCAAAAAGAACTGCTCATGGTGTTGTATTAGAATTGTGTTGAAGCGTTGTCTCTTATCCAAATAGATATCGTGCACAAAAATTATGATTATACAATGTTTATTTATCCGTTAACAAATAGCATAGCATTTGTTGACAAATTTCTGATGTCCTCAAACATTTGATAGTTATCTCAAAATTATATTAATGACAATATTTATATTTTCTCATATTTTGCCCGTAAAATAATTCCAATTATTGACTTCCTTGGCATATTTTTTTATTAAGTTTCAACAAAAATAAAAAAAATTTTTACGTCCCCCATTCCTGCTTTATTTAAAAATTAAAACAATGTTGACACCAGATGCTTATGAAAATTTATTTTTTATACATAAAACCTGTATTAGCATAACAATACAAGCCTATACAATATAACTCCTTCTATTTTATGTTTGCAATAGAATAACCATTATGTAAGCATTGTTGAACTGTTGACCAGAGAGGTAGAGAGAAACTGAATATATAAAAATTACTTCATTCTATCAAAAGATGTTTATTCTAACAACCAATGTATAGTAGATAATGTTAGAATAGGTACTTATAAAACTAATCTTCAACAATATTCCATAAAATACCTAGGCCACAAGATTTGGAATGTCTTCTGTACAAACTTTCAAAAAGTCAGCAAAGGTTTTCAGTGTGAATAAAGACTTAGATTGAACATACGAACATCTTATTATAATTTTACCTCAATTTTTCATATATTGTTATGACATTTTTTGGTTTTCATGTTGTTTATTTTATGACTTTTGATTTTTCTTTAATTTTATTATCACGTTGTATTTTCGAATTTATTTGTTTTAAATAATTACAACTTGCTTAGGTTGATTGTCTTGCGGAAGTAACTCTTTTCAACAACCTTGTTGAATTAATAAACCTAAAAATATACAAAAACAGAGTCTTGAAATCAAACACAAACTCATCTATAATTACCAAACTATCTACTTAGCTTTACTAGTTAATCACTTGGTAAGTCTTTGAACTGCTCGATCAGGTCACGTCTCGAACGGCGGTCTTGTAGCGTTGTGATTCCAAGCTGTTGTCAGACGTTGTTCATAGGGCTGATGTTTTAGTGTTACAATGATTTTTGTTGCCTGATGTTGGACTTGCTCAAGAAGGTTAATATCGCATTTTTGATAAGGCGACCAAGATTGAACAGCAAATTCAAGATGTGGGCGGACGTAGGAGAGGTAAAGTGTACGCCACAGTATGAGGCTGCGGCTGCGGAAAGCTTTTCTGAGTCGGCTGAGCAAATGATTGGCTGATGACGCTGCTTTTTCGACCTGTGCTCGGACCTTTAGTGGGTTATTCTCTGTGAGCGCCCGACATGCATGATTTTCCATTTCTCGACATTGAAGTGCATTAGCTAAGTGAATGACCACTCAACTGCACGGTCAATGTCAGCCTGGAGAGATGAGATGTCGGAAGCTGACTTGATGATGCCGATGATTTTGCTGTCGTCCGCGTACATTTTAATTTAGTGTGTGATAGTGTCAAATGCCGTAAGCTTTTAGTTTCTGCAGTAGACGCTTGTGAGGTACTCTGTCGAATGCTTTGGCAAAATCTGTATATACTACGTCAGCCACATAGCCGCAATTAACAGCCTCAGTGAGTATGTCGCGAGTTTCAAGTAGATTTGTCAAGCAGCTTTTTTTCTTGAGAAAACCATGTTGATGTTTGCTGATTAAGCCGTTGACGACGCAGTGCCTTTTTTGAAGATAGGGGAAACATTTGATTTTCTCCATGTGTCCGGTATAACTCCGGACATGAAGGAGCGCTTGTAGATGAGAGCCAGGGGTGTGGCAAAAGGCAGCTGCGCAATTACTGAGAACGCGTGGGTGCAAACCGTCAGTTATGGTGCCGTTGGCTGTCTGAATAGAGTTGATGATATAGGACAGTAAGTTTTTATAAATATAAATTTTTTATTTTTTATTAAAAATTAAACGGTTTAAAATTAACAATACTGAAGTTGGTTATGGAAAACAAGAAATTATTATGCGATATCGAGAAAGTTATAAAAAAACTGATATAGAGTAAAATGCATTTCGAAACATAATAAAATAACCTATCCTTTAAAAAATTTTTCTTTGTTAGACTAATTTTTTTTATTTGTATATTACTCAAATGGCAATTATCTGCTTTTTGTCCAAATAAGATAAAAAATTAGAAAGTTAAAATTAGAATTTAAACTGAAAACTCTTACAAAACGTAAAATAAAATATTTCCTCTTACATAAACTCAATCCGCAGAATAATCAATGCTAAATTCAGGAAATATAAATTTTAATCAGTCTTATAAAAATCTAAAACTTTCACAATTGAAAAACCTGTAAACCATAGTAGCCAGATAACAATTACAAACGATTTGTAGTTGAATCAAAACAGAGATAATCTGCTCCATGTTGAGAATCAAAAGAATTAAACAAATTTCAACAAATTTCAAAAACAAGAACTTTATTTCTTCTACAATCGGTAACAAATAAGTTTGATTTGTTGTCGGTTGATATTCCAGACACACCTGGTATTTCTATTTGTTTAATAACATTTCCATTGCAATCGGTTAAAGAAAGCTTATTCAACTGTGAAGACGCAAATCGAGAGTTTTTCCACATAAACACAGCTGAATATTTCACGGTTTCTCGTTTCTATTAGATAAATAAATACCTTTTGGAATTACACCAACTATATTTTCATCCAATGTGATGTTACAAACAATTTCCTCGTCCAATATTATTTCAAAAAGTTTATTTTCTTTTAAATAAACAGATTTTTTCCTGATGAACAAATAAGGTTTCCTTTACAAATATTAAGTTTTATTGTTTTTTTATGGTCAGGACCACATTCAGGCATTTCAAGATGATAAATCTCAAGCAATGGATCTCTAAAATAGCCCACAAAATTATCAATTAATTAATAATAAATTATCAGCATAGTCATTAAACGTGTTTTCACAAACGTTTTGAATTTTTATAATATTTGATAAAAGGCGATCATATGTTTTGCTGCAATACACTTTATAAATATTTTGGTAAGGGCTTCCGACATACAAATTGGTTTTATTAATCGAAAACATTTCACTATTGAGTACTTTAATTTTTTTAATCAGTCTAGGTTGAATTTCCCAATTTGAAATTTGTTTCTCCATTGATGTTTTTTCTGTATCATTTGTTCTAACTGACACTATTTTAGCCTCAACAAGCATTTTTGTTGTTGTTGTTGAAGTTATTTTTTGATTTTCTATGTGTGATTGGACTGACTTTTCTTTAAAATCTGAGCAAAAACAATCAACTAATTTTGTTGAGCAAATTTCACGTGATTTGTTTTTTTTTTGTAAATTCTCAGCGGATTGTTAAATATCAGAGCTACGTTTAGAACTACAGTGTAATATGTTTAGAATGCATTGATAAAGCTTCTATTTGAAGTGCCGTAACAGATCTAAGGCTACCTATTGAAATAAGTTGTTCATTCATCGTGTTTAGCACAAAAGCCAAATTAAACGTTTCTTCCGAGCCTCTAGAAAACAAAGCGTTTAATTTAACTGTAAAATTATAATTCTCAACTAAACTTTCGCTTTTCAATTCGTTTAAATTTCTAGACGATGAAACTGGACAAAATTGCTGTAACATTTGTTTATAACTTGTATATTTCTTGTTTCTAATTTTTTCAACTTTTTAAAAATCTTTTTTAAAAGCAAATTCAAGTGCTGTTCAACTATGTACCATTTCTCATCTATTCCTTCTTAAATTTCATTTTTACATAAATCAATATGCTTATTAAACTGATATTTTATTTTTTCACAATGTTGTTGAACTTGATTTTTTTTTAAGTTTTCAGCTTCTTCAGCACCATTCAGTCCTTTTTCATTAATGGCAAGCAGATTTTCTATTATTCCATTCATGTTCAGATTTTTGTTACAAATTGTATTTTTATACATTTCTTGATATGATTTACAAAAATATGATTCAAATTCTTTTTTCTAGTTGAATTATCTTCTGCTAAATCATGATTGTTCCCTGTTGAAATCTTTTTGTGAACAAACAAACATGATGAACAAAAATTAATTTGGCAATTTAAACAAAACCGAATGCTTACAGTTCTAAAACAAATTCCACATTTTTCCATGTTAATTTTTCTGTCAGTAGAAGATGCTTAAAATCTACATAATTTGTTGTATGAACTGCAATTAAACATTTTATGTAAAACTTGCATAAAACGCTATGAAGTAAAATTGTGTAGTCAACTTTTTTATATTAAAATATTTATAATTTTAACTACATAATAAAATTACAAATTTCAAATAAAGACATGAATAAACTAGAACTGTCAAACTATCATATTTAACAAACAATTTTAAACAGAAAGCGTTTTCAACAACCACAAACAAACAATTTTTTGTTGAATCAAATCCAAAACATGTTGGTTTACAGTGAAAATCGAAAGAGTTCAAAAAATTTGATTGAAAATTAAAGACATGAATTCAGCTACAATTAAACTAGAATTGTTGTTAGTTGCTAGTCCGTATACAGTAATTGCGCTTGCTTATATATCACAACATGCAATATAGCAAAATTTTTTTTCAAGAGGACAATACTCAACTATTTACACAAATTAAAACATTCTAGTAATTTACAAACAAATTTCAAATACTATTATTCAACGTTTTATAAATTATAATGCTATTTAAGATTTTAATTATTTTAATTATTTTATTTTATGTGTTATTTGAAAAATAAATCTAAAAACTATATAGAATGTAAAATCAATGACAAAAAATTATACGCAATGCATTTTAACAATTTTATAAGATGGGAAGTATTTCATAATTTAAAAAAAACAAAATTTAAAATTACTATTAAAGAAAAATTTAAATGAGCGTTATTTTTTCAATAAAGTTTCAGTTCATCAATCAAATTTGTTTGTAATCATTTAAATTATTCTGTATAGCTATACATTTTATTTTGTAATAAAAACAAGCAAACCTCAAATGTGAAGTGGAAAAAGGGTTATTTGATTTTAAAATAACTGCTACTCAAAAACTGTAAGTGCTACAGATGTGAAAATTAGTATTTTGAGGTTTTGTGCCGGTTAAAAGTAGATGAGTTCAATTTATCACCGGACGGATGGGCCAAGCCGTTATTTTAGGGTCTTCATACGGCCATGCCCCCTGCCCAAACCTTAAATCAAGTTGGGACGGGCCAAGATTTTTAACCAAGTATATAGACATTTTAGTGATTTTAGGGTGATCAGACGGGCCGGGCTAAACCTGAAGTCAAGGTGGGACGGGCCGAAGTTTTTCATCAAGTATATAGAACTTCCAGGCCTGTAAAAACGTGCCGGGCCCATATTAGACGGGCCGTGCCGGGCCAGGAATTTTGGTTTTTGAAACGGGCTGGGCCAAGTTGTCGACGGGCCGAGCCGAGACCTAAAAAATTGATCCGTGCTGTACTCTACTATGTATGCACGGTTCAAATTCTCTAATTTCATGCGAGCGAAGCCGCTACGGGCACTGCTAGTTACTTATAAAAAGAAATTTAAATGAGCGTTATTTTTTCAATAAAATTTTAGTTTATCAATCAAATTTGTTAGTAATCATTTAAGTTATTCAGTATAGCTATATATTTTATTTTGTAATATAGACATGTAAACAACCAAAAAATTCAAATTAATTATTGTTTAAATATACAAAAAAATTTAAACGTTACAATTGGAAAACGTTCAATAAGCAATTTTTACAACTAATCACCAAACCACGATTTGTCGATGAATCAATACCAAAACATGGCAATTCACATTGGGCATCAAATGAATTCAAGTAATTTAAATCAGAATCAAAGACATGAATTTGTTGTCCAAACCAATCAGTTATGAATAAATTGGAATTGTGATCAGTTGTCAATCCATTTATCCCAATTGCGTTTGGTAATAATAATGGATCAATTTCTTTAATGATATTTCCATCGCAGTTGATTAAATAAAGTCTGTCACAACATGCTATTGCAAAATTTTCTTTTAAACGATCAACACTTAAATTTCGAAAACCACTAAAAAACGGTAAATTAGAGAGAAATTGTATTCCATTTTCTAGTGTAATTTCAAATAATGTTCTGTTTTCAAAAAAGTACATATTTTTTCTTGTTGAATAAAAACGTTCTGATCCATCAAATTTATAATTTATTGTTTTTTTCCAATCAGTACTATTCTTCTGTTTTTCGAGATTATAAATTTCTATTCCTGACTTATTTATAACACATAAAAAATTGTTATATAAATAAAACTGGAATTTAAGATTTTCGAACTCTATTGAAAAAAGAAAACTGTAGGTTTTGTTGCAATAAACATCAATTCTAAAAATATCTCCGCAATTATGGCCAGTATATATCTTTGTTTTGCTGATTGAAAACTTATACCAGCTAAAGTGATTGTTTATTTCTTTTGTTAGGATAAGTTTTGGTTGAATTTCATTAGTTGGATTTAATTTTCCTATTGAAAATTGTGAGAAAAAAATTTGTTCGTGCAGTTGAATTGGTTCAAAAAATTTAATTACCGTTTCACTCAAATATTCGGAATATTTTTGTTTTGTTTTTTCAAAAAGATTTCCTACATCATCATCTAACACTTTCAAATCATCATTTAATAAATTATTTTCAATTAGTTCAATGAATTTGATAAGATTACAATGCTGGAACCAATTTTCATATCCATTCCATTTTTCTTTTAATTTATCTTTAAGTTGTAATGCCTCGTTATTATGCAAATTAAATTGTGTTTCAATTTTATTGCTTTTATCAGTAATTTTCTCTTCATAACCATTCTTGTACAAATCAATACTTTTTATAATTTGGTTTTTAAGATCATCAAAATGTTTTTCAAATTGTTTTTTCAAAATTTTAGTTTGATAAGCAACTCTCAACCTTTGTTCTCCAATTGCTTTTAAAATATTTTCTATGATAGCTAAGTTGTAGTTCAATTTAGATTGTTTTTTAAATAAATTTTTTTACAAATTCCTTTTTAATTTGATCAAACGTTTTGAGTGGGCAAAATAAATGATTAAGAAATTTTTCACATTCAACCCATGTCTGACAAGATTTGCAATAAAATGTTTTTATGTTATTTTCTTCTTCTCTTTCATGTAAATTTATATCTGTCAAAACATGTTTCATTGTAGCTGGAATTGTCTTATGACCAAGTGTACATGATGTACACAAATACAATTTGCAATTAAAGCACAATGAATTAATAATTTCTTTCCGCAAACAACCCCCACAATGTACATCCGATTCTTTTTCAAAAACAAAGTTACGAGGTGGTAAATCGTTTTCTTCATTTTCTTTATATATGAATTTCAGGTCGGGTATTTTAATTTCAGTCGAGAAAAGTTTTGTATTTAATATATTTGGTTCAAAAGTAAGGTTCAAACTTTCTTTGAAACATTCGGAAAACAAACTGTGAATTTGTGATGAAAAATTATAATCATCTACGAGCATTTTTGTTTTAATAGTTTTTATAACATCAGAAATTATAGTTGAATCACAACGTTTGACTCTTAATTGACATATTTCATTTCTTTCTTCAATTTTTGTCGATAACTTTAAAACATTTTTCAGAAGCATATACAACTCTTTTTCAATTTTAAACCATTTTTCATCAATTTCAGTATTGATCTTTTTCTCACATGAATCAATAAAATTAATAAACTGGTTTTTCATTTCTTCACAATGCTGTTGGACTTGTGTTTTTAAGTTTTCAGCTTTTTTAGCAGCATTCATTCTATGTTCATTGATTGCATGCAGTTGTTGCATTATGACATCTACGTTGAGATTTTTTGCATACAATTCCTGACATGATTTACAATAGCAAGTTGTAATAATTTCCTTTTTAATTGAAGTATTTTTTGTTAAACCATGTTTGTATATTGTTGGAATCTTTTCATGAAAAACCAAACACGATGAACACAAATTAATTTGGCAATTGAAGCAAAAATGTGTAGATACTGTTTTCAAACAAATTCCACATTTTTCCATGTTTTGTTTTAACGAAAAATCACCTACAATGACCATTATCATATTTAGTTATAATGTTTTTCAAGTCAATTAAAAGTAAAAGGTGGCTAAAATGATTTCAAACTGCGAGCCAGTTCCAAGACTGGCTAAAGAAGAAACAACAATTAAAAAATCAAATTAGAATTCATGACAGGAAGTACTTAGGTGTTTCCTTCATACATCTATTTAAATCTCAAAACACCAGGTGTAGAGGACTATAAACTATTATGAAAAAACTCACGTTTAATTTTATAAAAGTAAATAGCACAAGCTGTTTAAAACATCTGTAACAAAAATAAAACTCATTGCAATCGTTTACGTGTTGAACATGGTAAATAACTCAATTTTGACAAATAAAATGCCTTATATCGAAATTGCCTTGCATTTATATATGGACGACATCGTACCACCTGGTTTTTCAGTCATTCATCAACATCGCGTATCATCAAACGCCTCAAGAGGTACCAGTCTTGCTCTCGTTCACCACAATCATTTTCATTTTAAAATATTAAACATCTTTTACTACTATTGGTTTCGGACATTTAGTTATTTAGGTTACCAATGTAACACATCATTTCATCATCGTCATTGTATATCGCCCTTATGGGCCTCTAAGCCGTTTCGCTGACGACCTCACACTACTTCTCGAACCCCATTCTAATAAAAGTAAAATCAGTATTTTCAGGATAACCTCACTTATCAACAATGAGCTCACAAGTCTCCGGGTCGAAACCGCGCACTACAAAAGGCAGGGCTATCAATACGTGTAGAATAAAAAAATAAAGAAACAACGCTTGTCTAAAAATAAAACAAATAATTTGAAAATATTATTTAAGTGGACGTATTAAATTTATATATATATTAATTTAAGAGAAAATTTTAATCTATGCATTTCCCCTTAAAAATAACCTAATTACACCTTAGCAATAATTGAGTCTTAAAACACCTGGTGTAAAGAACTATAAACTATTATAAAAAAATTAAAAAAACATTAGCAATAAATCGGGAACGACCGGGACCGGGAAACCGACCGGGGGCGTGAAAGCGACAGGAACCGGGAAGGCGACCGGGAAAGCGAAAATTTGTTTTCAATACATTATGCAGTTTTGTAGATGAAAAAATGGAACAATAAAATTCTTACTTTCGATAAATAAGCAAGAAAAACGGTTGTTTAGGCAATTTAAAAAATAAAAATCAAGCAATAATCAAATAAAACATTTAATTGTGAACAAAACTTAACAAACAAAATAATTATTTAATTGGCACTGATAGTATAATCTTCCAACTTCCTGCAAGCTTCTTCATAGACAGCTTATACAAGGAAGTCATGTTTTACGTTATGTTCCTGTGCAAGCTATTAGAACCTGTGCTTCAAACTCTTTAAAACATTAACAGCTATGAATAAACGTTTAAAAAAGAATTGCTTATTGCATTGTATCGCTATTTTGTTGAAGCGTAGTCTCTTATGCAAATAGCTATCGTACACATTTGTTTTTCAGTGGGCCAGGTATTAAGTTTTACCAGACTGGCAGAATACGCTTGGAGAGTTATTATTTAGTAATATAATGTTTATTTATCCATTAACAAAAAACAAAGATTTTTTGACAAGTTTTTGATGTCCTCAAATTTTAAAACTATTTTAATGACATTATTTATACTTTCTCATATTTAGCCGTAAAATGATTTGAATTATTGACTACCTTGGCATAATTTTTTTATCAAGTTTCAACAAAAATAAAACTTGTTTACACGTCTCTCATTTTTATTGTTTTGCATTCCATTTTCTACTCCATTTGTTATAACAATTTATTTTTATACATAAAACTTGAATTAGCCTAACAATACAAGCCAGTAACTTCTTCTATTTGAATTTTGAATTGAATTTGTTTATTATCAGAACCAAAAATATAAAAAAAAAAAAAAGTCTATAGAATCAAGCCATAAAAAATTAATGTCTGAAAGTTATATTTTTGATGAAGAGGAGCTACATCAGGCTCCTCTATACTGACAGAAGCTGGAGGACTCGCGACTCCTAAGAGATGCGGTCCTTGAAAGCGTTTACTGTCGGGGCGTCAATTGTGTATTGCGTAAGCGCATTCCATGGAGCGACAATCCGGTTTGTGAAAAAATTGTATCGCTCTTCGCAACCTCTGACATACTGGCGCTCTAGTTTGCAGTTGTGGCCACGCAGGTGGTATGCCGTGTGGCTGGCTGCTCGAGTTTGCGGAACGGAAAAGCTGACGTCGTCGATGTTGTGGGCGATTTTGAACTGCTCGATCAGGTCACCTCTCGAACGGCGGTCTTGTAGCGTTGTGATCCCAAGCTGTTGCAGACGATGTTCATAGGGCTGATGTTTTAGTGTTGCAATGATTTTTGTTGCCCGACGTTGGACCTGCTCAAGAAGGTTAATATCGCCCTTTTGATAAGGCGACCAAGATTGAACAGCAAATTCAAGATGTGGGCGGACGTAGGAGAGGTAAAGTGTACGCCACAGTATGAGGCTGCGGCTGCGGAAAGCTTTTCTGAGTCGGCTGAGCATATGATTGGCTGATGACGCTGCTTTTTCGACCTGTGCTCGGACCTTTAGATCATCTGAGACGAGAACACCAAGATCACGTTCGACTTTTGTGACTTCGAGTGGTCGCCGCGTGCCGTCAATATGTCTCATAGAGTATTGGTGGGTTATTCTGTGTGAGCGACCGACATGCATGATTTTGCATTTCTCGACATTGAAGTGCATTAGCCAAGTGAATGACCACTCAACTGCACGGTCAATGTCAGCCTGGAGAGATGAAATGTCGGAAGCTGACTTGATGATGCCGATGATTTTGCTGTCGTCCGCGTACATTTTGATTTGGTGTGTGATAGTGTCCGGTAAGTCGTTAATATATAACACAAAAAGTAGTGGACCAAGAACAGAGCCTTGAGGAACGCCACTTGTCACATTCTTCCACTCGGACTCGCAGCCTTCAATCAAAACGCGCTGCTTCCTATCTTTCAGCCACGCTTCGATCCATGTGAGTAGCATACCACGGATGCCATAAGCTTTTAGTTTATGCAGTAGGCGTTTGTGAGGTACTCTGTCGAATGCTTTGGCAAAATCTGTATATACTACGTCAGCCACATAGCCGCAATGAACAGCTTCAGTGAGTATGTCGCGAGTTTCAAGTAAATTTGTCAAGCAGCTTTTTTTCTTGAGAAAACCATGTTGATGTTTGCTGATTAAGCCGTTGACGACGCAGTGCTGCATGATGTGTTCATGTAGAATGCCTTCCATTACTTTACAGGGCACAGGAGTGAGAGAGACAGGCCTGTAGTTAGAAGGCTTGAGCTTGCTGCCTTTTTTGAAGATAGGGGAAACATTTGATTTTCTCCATGTGTCCGGACATGAAGGAGCGCTTGTAGATGAGAGCCAGGGGTGTGGCAAAGGCAGCTGCGCAATTGCTGAGAACGCGTGGGTGCAAACCGTCAAGACCCATCGATTTAGTTTTGTCTAAGCTGTAGAGTCTTTTTTGAAGAATAGCTGCAGAAAAACAACTTTCATTTACATCGCAGATTGATTCGGTGCGATCTGTAAAAGCAGGCATGTAGCCCTCAGGTTCGATGACAAAAACAGATTGAAAATAGTCATTGAGTGAAGAACAGATTTTTTCACGGTCCGCAGTTATGGTGCTGTCGGCTGTCTGAATAGAGTTGATGTCGTCTTTGAAAAACTGCTTGCTACGGACATGTGAGTGAAGAAGTTTTGGATTGGATTTGGAAGCACTGACTAGTTGTTCCTCATACGTGAGAATTGCCGACTTGACTGTTTTAGCTACACGCTTGCAAGCCTCTCGATGAGATTCTCGCAGAATAACTGCAGAGTCGCGCCCCGATGCGATGTATTTAGCCCAGACCTCGCGCTTGACTCTGTCTGCTTTTATAACTTCGGGTGTTACCCAAGGTTCTTTTTTCCGGACAAATGGAGTTGTTGTAGATGGGATGTGTAGTGCAACCGCTTCGTTGTATCGGTCGATAAGAAGCTGATAAGTGTCAGGTACTGAAAGGCCATCAAATAAGTTTTCCCAGTCGGTGTTTGAAATACGAGATGACAGCGCATTGTAGTCAGCTTTGCTCCATATAAAACGTTTGTGCGACGGAGAAACACGTGAATTCTTCAGACCGGCCACAGCGAACCGACCGGTTATAAAGCAATGGGATTGGCCCATGGGCGTGTATCCAAGTGAGTCAGCTTCAAGTATCTCGATAGCTCGGTCGGGGTCGTTGGTAATAATGAGGTCAAGAGTGCTGCTAGGTGTAACATAACGATTACAGCGGTACGTGGGAAACGTGACAAGCTGTGTAAGGTGCCAGTCGCTGAGGCACTCTTGAAATCTAATGTCACTAGGATGTTCGTTACCTATATGGGCAACTGTTGCCACGCCACCACCCACGTCGATTGGAGCATATTGTGTGTGAGAGAAATTAAAATCGCCATAGAGCAACATAAATGAGCAGCTCAAGGCGGAAAGTGAGCTACGAGCTGTTGTGACCGAAGCAATACATTGTGTGAGATAGTCGTCGTTCAAGTCATGAGGGCGATATAAACAACCAACGAGGAAAGTTTCTCCACCGAAACAAATGACTCGCCAGACTTGTTCAATAGCTGGAGAGTTGAGCTGAGGAATGCCGGTCTCACTGGTCACAACTTTATCCACAACGTAGATCGCAACACCTCCTCCAGCGCACCTCTCTCTGTCTTTACGGTGCAGTTGATAGCCAGCTATAGAGGTGTCTGAGGATTCGTTAAACCATGTTTCCACAAAGAACATGGCATGTGGTCTAAGCGATTGGTCGAGGGCTGCTATTCTTGCTGTTAGCTCATCGCGTTTATCTTTATTGAGCGAGCATGGGTTGTTAGACCAAAACCGAAAGTGATTTAGAGACAAGGTAGGTGAAGAGGATTTGGGCTGGCTTTTCTTGTTGGTGTAACGCATTCTCTGTGGCTTTTGCAAGAGTGAATTATTGGGCCTTCTTGAATTTGTGCAGTTGATTGCCACGGATGCCGTATCGAAAGGGCGAATCATTACCAAGTTGAGCATTGAGTTTGTTTCTTTCTTGCCTCAACTGGTAGTCTAGTTGTCTTTCTGCCTCTGTTAAATCCGGGCTGATATAAACGGCCTTGTACGTACTGTTGCTTCTCAAACCTTTAGCTGCCAAGAGAGTCGGGTTTCTGAGACTTGCATCAGCTAGTTCCACGAGGATTGGGCCCGGTTTTTCTTGATCTTTGGATCTTAATCTCTTTATGCATACTGGTTTTACATCAGACTTGCCGATTGAACAAAAAAGATCTTTTACAAACTTTTCGTCTTCAGATCTTTTGTCAACTTGCACTGCACACGACGGTTCCGGAACTCCGTAAACGATAACATTTTTTTTCCTTTTCTCTCTATCATTCAGTTCATTCATGGAAGCATTCACAACTACTAACTGCGCAGCTGGCTGTTTTGATTTTCCGCCACCTGATTTAACTACCTGATTTAACTACCTGAACCCAATCGTTACCGATAGTCGGAGGTTGCAATGATGATTTTGCTGCTGTTAATTCGGTGGTCAGCTTCTTGATTACAGTTAAATTGTCTTTATCTTTGGTCTCTAGGAGCGTGACTCGCTCGGACAGCGATAAAACCAGAGAAGAAATCTTGCCGCACCACTCATGAAGAACTTTTGAGGATAATGAGTGGTTACCTTGTCCGAGACTCGGCCAGTTTTTTTCCAACAGAAATTCTGTATCCATGTTGAATATGTTGATGTTAATGTTCTGCCTTTTGCAATAGAAGAAACATTATGTTAGTATGGTTGGAATGTTTATGCGAGATTACGTGTTGAAGCTTATCATGTGTGTGTAAGATGAAGAGGATTCATCTTACGTATTTTCGTGATATTTGTGTATTTTTATTTTATTATGTGTGCATTTTATAATGATTGGATATGTTGAAACAATAAGTCATATATATATGTGTGTGTGTATATATATGTATATTTGTGCTCTTGTGACATTGTGCGTGTGTGTGCTTATTATTTTTATTATCTAGGTATATATATATATATATATATATATATATATATATATATATATATATATATATATATATATATATATATATATATATATATATATATATGTATATATATATGTATATATATATATATATATTGTTACGATATCACCAAATCGTATACCGGGCTCAATAGAATGGTTTTGCAGTTTTATTGGAAAATAATAAATGAAGCTTTGTTAGGGCTAGTTATACCTTCTGATCTATTAATAATAAATAATTAATGTCTCTAATAAATATTCTGAATCCGGTAAGGTTTATCAAAAGGAAGTTGATCATCAAAGCAGTGATTTTACATTATTACCCCCTTCTTAATTCTGTTCGTCCCGAACAGCATAGTCGCTTTTGAGAAATGCGACTCGGCCACGAACACCAAAATACCTTGATCTTTACTCGTGGCTTTGACCGCAATTCGCAAACAACATGGTCAAGTCTCTTGACCGTTTGATGCAGTTTATTCCAGTCTTTCTTTGGCTCATCAACAGAGTCTTTCTTTGGTTCATCGTCGCTATATCTACACGGTTCATCACAGCCTTTTTTGCATGCCTCGTCCTGAACATCTTTGCACGGTTTATCGGAACTGTCTGCTTTTTCTTCTTCCTCTACATCTCTTAGATCTTTCTCAAGAAACTCTTTAAAAGGTTTTTCGAAAACACTTTCCTTAAATCCATTAAATCCCTTCATCAAACTGTTATTCGATTTTACAATGACTCTTAGTCTATCTGATCTAGAATCCTCTGTAGATTCATCTGATTTAAAACCCTCGGTACCGTTCTCTGTTCTTGTCTCATCTTTTCCAGAGTTTTTGCTTGCTGCATTGCTATTGTTGTTTTGGAGAAGTTCATCGTCATCATGTTTGTTTTCTTCCAAGCTACAATCGAACATTTTCTTTTCACATTCCAACTCGGCTCTTTCGTCGGTGTCAACTTTCGTATCGTCCAGCGGATCTTTCTTCAAATTATCGCCATCGTCTCTCAAATCAGTGTCTTCTTTTTTTGTCAAGTTAACTTTGACGTATTTTTCCATTGGAGTTTCGTCCGTCTCTAAATCCTCGGTTGCTTCATCCGAGTCAGATTCTTCAGTAAAATCTGACCCTGAATATTTGGTTCCGTCGTCTGTTATGGAGGCTTTCGTTTCAGAACCGTCGCTGTATGGGTGAAAGCCATAGTTGTTATTGCCATTATTATAATAATGATCGTCACTTTCATCCTCATCGTTTTGCATTTCGTTTTCAACATTCTTCTCATCTTCTTTAGTTTGGTTTTCGACGTCCAAACCGACTGTATCACTGTCACCATCTTTGCATGGTTCATCTTGAGCATCTTTGCAAGGTTCTTTATCATGACCGTCTTTGACAGGCTCATCATCATGACCCACCTGACTTGTGCAGTCAGTACGGCCGTCATCCGTCACATGCTCTGACACACAGCTGGTGGACTCCAGTTCAAATTGGGTTTCGCCGCAGCAACCCACATCACCAGCAGCCCGCTGGTCCAGAACCGTGTCCACCACTGCCTCAGCCAACCCTGCGACCAAACTCTCAACAGTTGTACCGGCTGCTGCTACTTTGTTTTCGTGGCCAAGAATCATTGCTTCTCCTGTCTTCCCCTGTGCTGCCATGTTTTCTCTCGCTCGTTGTCTTTCTTCTTCCATCAATTTGTTTTTTAATTTCCTTCGCTTGACCACAGCTTCCTCGTCAATATCGAATAGATATTCGTCGTCGTCAGGCCCATAGCCCTCATTCACTAACGCGGCTAAGAGGCGTTCCATAAGTTCGTCCTTTTTACCTGTATCACTCAGGCCACGTTTTTCCAGCTCGTCTTTCATTTCACTCGCCCAAAGCTCATCCAATGATTTCAAAACCATTCTTGTATCCTACTTCTGATCACCAATGTTACGATATCACCAAATCGTATACCGGGCTCAATAGAATGGTTTGCAGTTTTATTGGAAAATAATAAATGAAGCTTTGTTAGGGCTAGTTATACCTTCTGATCTATTAATAATAAATAATTAATGTCTCTAATAAATATTCTGAATCCGGTAAGGTTTATCAAAAGGAAGTTGATCATCAAAGCAGTGATTTTACATTAATATGTTTTTCTGGTTATTTGATGTAGCAATTAGAAATATGATTTTGTGTATGTTTTTTTTTTGGATTTGAGATAATGTGTTGAAGTTGAGTGTTCGAGAGATAATAAAAGTTTGTAAAAGACGTGCTGCAAAGACAATTTGAATTATCAAGAGATTAGTAAGAATAACAGGAGATTCTGCGAAGTGAGATAATTTGTGAAACCTGCAACTTTTAGTAAATATCCGATAGAAGCAGTAATATCCAGGAATAGAATTCGGGAAATCTTGTCCTATAAATAACTTCAAATTACAACGTTACGAATCGCTACATAGCCAACTCGTTCAACGTTTACAGTGTGATTATGATAAATCGCTTTGAAAACAATTAAATAATATTTTCGCAGGTAGCTTATGTCTATGCTAAAAGTTTCAAAGTTCTAAGTAATCTAAAAGTTGGTAGAAAACCAATTCAAAACATTTGACCAAAAACAAAGTTACGAGGTGTTAAATTTTTTCTTCATTTTTTTCATACTTTAATTTCAAATCGGGTATTTTAATTTCATTTGAAAAATGTTTTGTATTTAATATATTTGGTTCAAAAATAAAGTTCAACTTTTCATTAAAACATTTTAAAAACAAACTGTGAATTTGTGATGAAAAAGTATTATCATCTACACAAATTTTTGTTTTAATAGTATTTCTAATCTTAAAAATTACAGTTGAATCACAATGTTTGATAACTAATTCACATTTTTCATTCCTATCTTCTATTTCTTTCAATAACTTTAAAACATTTTTCAGATGCATATTCAACTGTTCTTCAATTTTTAACCATTTCTCACCAATTTCAGTATTGATCTTTTTTTCACATGAATCAATATGTTTAATAAACTGGTTCTTTACTTCTTCACAATGCTGTTGAATTTGTTCTTTTAAATTTTCAGCTTCTTCAGCAGCATTCAGTTTTTGTTCATTTATTGCATGCAGTTGATCCTTTATGACATCTATGCTGAGACTGTTTGCATTAAATTCCTGACATGATTTACAGTAGCATGTTGTTATTTCTTCTTTTTTGGTTGAAGTATTTTCTGTTAAATCATGTTTGTATGCTGTTGGAATCTTCTCGTGAACAAACAAACACGATGAAAAAAAATTAATTTGGCAATTTAAATAAAAACGAGTGCTTTCAGTTCTGAAACAAATTCCACATTTTTCCATGTTAATTCTTCTGTCAGTAGAAGATGCTTAAAATCTACATAATTTGTTGTATGAACTGCAATTAAACATTTTAAATAAAACTTTCATACAACGCTATGAAGTAAAATTGTGTAAAGTCAAGTTTATTGAATTAAAATACTAATAAATTTTAATTTGTTTAATAAAACTCATTGCTTTTTCAAATTATACTTAAGGAGTTCACAAATTTCAAATAAAAATTAAAGACATGAATAAACTAGAACTGTCAAACAACCACAAACAAACAATTTTTGATGAATCAAATTCAAAACATGTTGGTTTACAGTGAAAATAGAAGGAGTTCAAAAAATTTAATTGAAAATCAAAATCATGAATTCAACTACAAATAAACTAGAATTGTTGTTAGTTGCTAGTCCGTATACAATAATTGCGTTTGCTTATATATCACAACATGCAATAGCAAAATTTTCTTTCAAGAAGACAATACTCAACTATTTGCACAAATTGAAACATTCTAGTAATTTACAAATAAATTTCAAATATTATTATTCAACTTTTTTTAAATTATAATAATATTTAAGATTTTAATCATTTTATTTTATGTTTTATTTGAAATGTTTTCAATAAATCTAAAAATTAAATAGAATGTAAAATCAGTGACGAAAAATTATATGCAATGCATTTTAAAAATTTTATATGATGGGAAGTACTTCATAATTTATTAAAAACAAAAAGTAAAAATTACTTATAAAAAGAAATTTAAAGAAGCGTTATTTTTGCAATAAAAGTTTAGTTTATCAATCAAATTTGTTTGTAATCATTTAAATTATTTTGTATAGCTATACATTTAATTTTGTAACATAAACATGTAAACAACCAAAAAATTAAAATTAATTATTCTTTAGATATACAAAAAAATCTAAACGTTACAATTGAAAAACATTCAATAAACAATTTTCTTCACCAACACCAATCACCAAACCACGATTTGTCGATGAATCAATACCAAAACATAAAAGTTCACACTGAGCATCAAATGAATTCAAGTAATTCAAATCAAAATCAAAGACATGAATTTTTTTTCCAAACCAATCAGTTATGAATAAATTGGAATTGTGATCAGTCGTCACTGCATTTAGCCCAATTGCGTTCGGTAATAATAATGGATCAATTTCTTTAATGATATTTCCATTGCTGTTGAATAAAAAAAGTTTGCCATCACATGCTATTGCAAAATTTTCTTTCAAACGATCAACATTAAAATAATGAGAACCATTAAAATATATTTCTGGTAATTTAGAGAGAAATTTTAATCCACGTTCTAGTGTTATTTCAAATAATTTTTTGTCTTTTAAAACGTACAAGTTTTTTCCCGTTGAATAAAAACATTCTGATTTATCAAATTTATGATTTATTAATTTTTTCCAATCAGGACTATTTTTCTGTTTTTCGAGATTGTATATTTCAAATGCTGAGTTGTTCACAACACATACAAAATTTTTATATAAATGAAACTGGAATTTAGGATGTTCAAACTCAATTGAAGAAAGAAAACCATATGATTTGTTGCAATAAACATCAATTTTTAATATATTTCGATTAAGATATCCAAAATATAATTTTGTTTTGCTGATTGAAAACAAAAACTTGCTGAGGATAATGTTTAATTCTTTTGTTAGGATGAGTTTTGGTTGAATTTCATTAGTTGCATTTAATTTTCCTATTGATATTTGTGAGAAAAAAATTTGTTTGTGCAGTTGAATTGGTTCAAAAAAGTTAATTACTGTTTCACTCAATGAATCGGAAATTATTTGTATTGTTTTTTCAAAAAGATTTTCCACATCATCATCTAACACTTTCAAATCATTATTTAACAAATTATTTTCAATCAGTTCAATAAATTTGACAAGAGTAAAATGTTTCAACCAATTTTCATATCCGTTACATTTTTCTTTTATTTTATTTTTAAGTAGTAATACCTCTATTTCATGGAAATTTAATTGTATTTCAATTTCATTGCTTTTTTCAGTAAATATTTTTTCATAATCATTTTTGTACAAATCAATATTTTTAATGATATGACTTTTAACATCTTCAAAATGTTTTTGAAGTTGTTTTTTTAAAGTTTCAGTTTGACAAGCAGCAGATAACCTTTGTTCTTTAATTGATTCTAAAATATCTCCTATGATAGCTAAGTTGTAGTCCAATTTAGATTGTTTTTTAAATAAATTTTCTACAAATTCTTTTTTAATTTGATCAAACGTTTTGAGTGGGCAGGATTCATGATTAAGACCAGTTTCACAGTCAACCCATGTCTGACAAGGTTTGCAATATGATGTTTTTATGTTATCTACTTCTTTTCTGGTATGTAAATTCATATCTGTCAAAACATGTTTTTTTGTATCTGGATGTGTTTTATGACCAATTGCACATGATGTACACAAATACAATTTGCATTTAAAACACAAAGAAATAATTATCTCTTTACGCAAACAATTCCCACAAGGTACATCCGATTCATTTTCAAAAACAAGGTTACGAGGTGGTAAATCTTTTTCTTCATTTTCTTTATGTTTAAATTTCAGGTCGGGTAATATAATTTCAGTCGAGACAAGTTTTGTATTTGATATATTTGGTTCAAAAGTAAGGTTCAAATTTTCTTTGAAACATTTGGAGAACAAACTATGGATGTGTGATGAGAAAGTATTATCATCTACAAACATTTTCGTTTCAATAGTTTTTCTAATTTCAGAAATTATAGTTGAATCACAACGTTTAACTACTAATTGACATTTTTGATTCCTTTCTTCTATTTCTTTCAATAACTTTAAAACATTTTTCAGATGCATATTCAACGTTTCTTCAATTTTAAACCATTTCTCATCAATTTCAGTATTGATCTTTTTCTCACATGAATCAATGCAATTAATTAACTGAATTTTCATTTCTTCACAATGTTGTTGAATTTGTTTTTTTAAATTTTCAGCTTCTCTAGCAGCATTCAGTTTTTGTTCATTTATTGCATGCAGTTGATCCTTTATGACATCTATGCTGAGACTGTTTGCATTAAATTCCTGACATGATTTACAGTAGCATGTTGTTATTTCTTCTTTTTTAAGTGAAGTATTTTCTGTTAAAACATGTTTGTATATTGTTGGAATCTTTTCATGAAAAACCAAACACGGTGAACACAAATTAATTTGGCAATTTAAGCAAAAATTTGCAGATACTGTTTTCAAACAAATTCCACATTTTTCCATGTTTTGTTTTTATGGAAAAACACCTACAATAAGCATTATCATATTTAGTTATAATGTTGTTTAAGTCAAATAAATGAAAAGGGAGGCTTAAATGATTTCAAACTGCGAGCCAGTACCATGCCTGGATGAAAGAGGAGGGACAGTTGAAAAAATCAAATTTTGTTTCACGACAGGAAGTACTTAAGTGTTTCCAACACACAGCCATTCTAGTCTCAAAACATCTAATGTAAAAGACTATAAACTATTATGAAAAAATAATTCCAAAACTAATCTAGAACATGAACGTTTAGTTTCATATAGTAAATAACAAATGCTGTTTAAAAAATCTGTAACAAAATAAAACGCAATGCAATCGTTTACATGATTGCGTGTTGAACATGTTAAATGAATCAATTTTGACAAATAAAACAACATTTTTTAAAAAACACGATGTTGATGAATGACTGAAAAACCAGTTATTACAATGTTTTCTATATATACATGTATGGCGTAACATATAACATGTTCAACACGCAAACACATAAACAGCATTACTTTCGAACATATAACGCATCATTTTATCGGTTTTCTCTGACAACCTCAGATCAACACTTTCTAGGCCAGAAAACTCCTCGCACTCTCTCAACAACCTCCCCACAGACGAGAAAAGCAGACTGTTTTAGACGGCGATTTTAAAAAAATTAGCTAAATTGTTCAGTATTTTCTATACTCAGAAGATTGAAATATTTTATGATATCCGCACATTTCTTCTGACAACCATAACTTTAATCATCACTGAAAATTAAACGATTCTTCTTTTTTTAACCAGTTTCGAAGAGGTGATTCCCGTTGAAATTAGCAAATTTATAGCTTGTTGAGATATTTTTCTCATAGACCCTTTTTTATCAAAATTGTATACATTGTTCCGACATACTTAGTGGACGGCATTATCTAAACAATGTAATTTGTACGCGAGCGAAGACGCGTCGTATAATTCTTGCATATCAACATATATAATTTCCAATGTCTGTATGTAGGTATGGTATGTGTGTATGTATGTATGTATGTATGTATGTATGTATGTATGTATGTATGTATGTATGTATGTATGTATGTATGTATGTATGTATGTATGTATGTATGTATGTATGTATGTATGTATGTATGTATGTATTGTGTGTGTGTGTGTGTGTGTGTATGTATGTATGTATGTATGTATGTATGTATGTATGTATGTATGTATGTATGTATGTATGTATGTATGTATGTATGTATGTATGTATGTATGTATGTATGTATGTATGTATGTATGTATGTATGTATGTATGTATGTATGTATGTATGTATGTATGTATGTATGTTAGCAATTTTGCATAACGCGGCCGCCACGATTGTCAGCAATCAGACGTTGATAAATTAGTGCAACACCGTCTAATAAAGTTATTACGTAATTTTACACTGTCAGTCCTAAAGTTCAAAAAAGTTTCAGCTTGATTGAAAAACGGAAAGATACTTAAATTTCACTTTCAAGGTTTGCAAACTTTTAAGCAAGCAGGCAAGCAAGCAATCAAGACCGGCAGTAAAGTTACTATAAGAAATATAATAAAAAAATTTATAAATTACTGAATGAAATAAGCACACTGTAACAATCTACTACGTAATTGTTCTCAAAATATGTAAAAAAAAAGACAAGATAAACAGCAGTTTTAATCATACACAAAACGGCAGGTACAAAGAAAAGGCAAAAAGCAACTCAACTCACTTTAGTTTTCCTGAGAAATTAACTTTTCAGAAACTTGTCGATACTATAATTACGGAGCCAGTCAAGTTTTCAAGTTTTTTGCCAGTGAACGTCTACACAACCACCTTGCAAATCAAGTTAAACCCGGATTCAGAGAAAGAGAAAACCCTGAAATATAATTGCATGTTAATTGGAGTGCTGTAATAATTAGGCTAACAGAAGAAGCTGCAAAACAGGATGAGAAAGAAAGAGAGGAAAAAAAACAGAGCTCTCTCAAAGAGAGAGACAGACAAAGAGAAAAATTAGGCTAACTGCTGAAGAGGATGTGCAGCAAGTTGAAAAAGAAAGAAAAAAAAAGAAAGAAGATAGAGAAAAAAACAGAGAGAGAAATAAAAAAAAAGAGAGAGGCACGCACAAAAAGAGAAATAAAGAAATCTTTTCATAACTCGTGTAAGTTCCGTATAATTCTTCCACATTTATCATTTTTTGATGTTGTATTTATTCTCAAATGTTCAAATGTTGTACTAAATCACAAACTTTCTCTGTGTGGCAGTCGCTTATACAAAATTGTTAGCTGTTAGCTGTTAGCTTTCTTTCTCTCTCTCTCTCTCTCTCTCTCTCTCTCTCTCTCTCTCTCTCTCAATCTCTCTCTCCCTCTCTCTCTCTCTCTCTCTCTCTCTCTCTCTCTCTCACGTGATTGTCAGGCCGTGTTGTTTTCCCGATTTGAAAAACTCTTTGTTCAAATATCAAATACCAAATTGTTGTATCTCCTAAGGACTTCATGTTTGAGATTGTCGGATTTAATGCTATTAAACATTAAGGATGCTGTTATTATTTGCTTTGGCCCATATCTACAATTATATAAAATATTGTTCATATATATGTTCTATAAATAAATGTATGTATATATTATTAGAAATCCTTTTTATAGTTATACATAATATCGCTTAATTTGAAATAACATTCAATTAGTCTTTTAAATTCATTAACGTGTTCGGCTTCTATGATTTTCGAAGGGAGGTTGTTCCAAATTGCAGTAGATCTGGTCAGGAAGAAATATTTTCTGCAGTTGCCGTTGAATCTTTGTGTTTCCAGTTTGAATTTGTGACCTCTTGTTCTTCTTTCTTCTGATATCTTTATATTAGGAAAACACAAACGTCCTTCTTTGTCTTGAATAAAGTTGTAGAGCATGATCAGGCCCCCCCTCAGTCTTCTGTACTTTAAACAAGGAAGCTTCAAAATTCTCAACCTATCTTTATATTTCAATCCCTTGCATGACTTGACCATTTTAGTTGCTCTCTTCTTGACACTTTCATTGGCTTCTATGTCTTTTTTCTTCCATGGTGACCACACACTGACTGTATACTCCAATCTGGATCTAACCAAAGTTTTATAAATCAATATAAAAGAATCTTTTGTCAAATCTTTAAAATTTCGTGAAATTAAACCTAACAGTGAAAAACATTTTTTAATTATTTCATAAACAATTATTTCATAAATGTGATCTACAAATGTTAGTGAACTCTGGAATGTAACACCTAAATCTTTTATTTTGTCAGGAAAATTAAGTTCCACTCCTTCTGTATTATATAGCCGACGATCATCTAATTGGCGTCCATATCTTCACGCAACACATTTACCAGCATTTAGCTTAATTTCCCATTTTTTACTCCAATCTCCTAATGATTTCAAACAGCTCTGCAATATCAATCGATCATCACTGCTTTTTATAGTTAGAAAGAACATTCATTTTTGAATGCCACTTAATGAACAGACCAGCGGCCACTTTTACAATGTTGGCAACTTGCAGATAAGACTAATGGCGTATACGTGTAAACACAGCGCAATGGCCGCCCCTACATACTACCCACAAACGCACAAAGGACTTTAACCCCCAACCAAAGTTATCGACGACTAAAGGATGAAACGCTGAGTTGACGTTACGTGCCCGGACCAGGAATCGAACCCGGATACTCCAACTCTCAGAGCCGGTGTCTCAACCACGAGCTATAAAAAGATTTTTTTGTCTTATTTTGTCTGTGCCTATTTATTTTTTTCTTTCTCTGTTTTTTTCTGTCTGCTGTCTCTCTTTTTCAGTTGCTTTACATCCTTTTCAGTTAGCTTAATTTTCGCAGTACTCCTATTAACATGCAATTATATGTCAGGGTTTTCCCCTTCTCTGTATCCGGGTTTAACTTGAAAACTTCATTTGCAAGTTGTTTGTGTAGAAGTTGATTGGTTCCTTAAGTTTACTTGAAAAAAATTTCTAACAAGTTTCTGGTTAATTTTTCAGGAAAATTAAAGTAAGTTAAGTTGCTCTTTACTTTTTCTTTGTACCGGCCGTTTTGTGTGTGATTGAAACTGCAATTTATCTTGTTTTTCACGTATTTTACAAGAACATACATAATAGATTGTTCAAGTGCCTTTGTTTTATTCAATACTTTAATAATTTGTTTATTAAATTTCTTATATTAACTTCACCGCGGTCCTGATTGCTTGATTAGTTGCTTGCTTGAATGTCTGCAAACCTTGAAAGCAAAATTAAACTATTTTCCCGTTTTCAAATCAAGCTAAAACATTTTTGATCTTTAAAATTGACAGTGTACAATTACGTAATAACTTTTATTAGACGCATATTCGCACTAAATTTCACCAACGACTGATTGCTGACCGACGTGGCCGCCGCGTTATCAGAAATTGCTAAAATGCATACATACATACATACATACATACATACATACATACATACATACATACATACATACATACATACATACATACATACATACATACATACATACATACATACAGACATACAGACATTGGAAACTATAAATATTGTGTTTGAGAGCCAAAACTTGGTTTTAATCCCAACAAAATATTGATTTGGTTAGTTGATTTCATTTAGGGTTAAGAAACTTGTCAATAAAATTTGTAGGGATTGATAGTTTCTTAAAAAATAAAAAGTTTTTGTTTTTTCTCAAATTTCTTTCATTTCCGGATTTGCCAGCTTTTCATTTGTTGTCAACATTTTTATTTTAAACGACATTTTTTTAAATGTATACATGTAAACATCTATAAACTTGTTTTGCTCTAAAACATGGATAATTATTTTTTTTTAATTAGATTTTTTTTAATTCCTCAAATTTCAATAAAATGTATTGTCATGAGGATCAAACCTATCTTTCAAATTTCATTTTGATTAAATGACGGGTGGTTAGTTAATTTTCATTTTCAAGGTTTGCACACATTACATCAGGCAAGCGGCGGTAAAATTAATAAAAGAAATTAACCGAGTACCCGGCTTTGTCCGGAGTTTTAGAGGTTTTTCCATCCTTTTTCTCTTATTCCCCCTTGGTCTCCCGCTCCCGGTTGCTTTCCCGTACTCGCTTGTTCTTCCGTTCCCGTTTCTAGTTGCTTTCCCGATCCGGCTTGCTCTTCCGTTACCGATTGCTTTCCTGCTCCCGTTCGGTTTCTTGATCCTTAACGTTTGCTCACTTTTTTCTCCCTATCCAGCTCGCTCTTCAGCTCCCGGCTGCTTTTCCGATACCGCTTGGTTTCCTGTTCCCGCTCATTTTCCAGTTTCCGCTCGCTTTCTTATTCACGTTTAATTCGCTTTCTCGCTCCCGCTCACTTTGTGATTGATCTCAATTTATTTTAACACAGTAGCAATTTTACCGCTTGTTGTTTGCAAACCACCGGGGGCAATAGGATTAACCTTTATAAACAAGAAAAACAAAATGTTATCAAAAGCTTTCAAACAAGAAAAAATTTGATCAATTTATTGCCTTGTAGGTGATTTCTTAGTAGAGCGTCCCGGGTCAATTTTGATAGGAATTAACCGTTATTTTAATTAACTGAAATAAAAACACAACAATACAAAATTGTAACAACAGAAATAACTTTAAACGAGTTATTTATAGCAATTTATCATTTAAAACTTCTTTCTGCAGTTTAGTATAATTAAAATTAAATAATTTCAATAAAAATTAGGTACAAATAATAATTTTTTAATCTAAAACTAATAATTAAATAATATTTATATTGAAATGTAAAATTTCTATCAACTGCTTTAGTTTTAACGTACCATAACTTATAAAACATGCAGTTTTTTAAATAATATTTAAAATTGTTTAATTTAATATGGTTGGCTTTAAAATTATTAAAAAAATATTCTAATCAAAAATAATTTTCCACTACCCATTGAGATTTATGTAAACCATTTTATATACTAATTTAACAATTTAAGTGCATGCTAAATATCAACTATTGAATTTATATATTACATCGTTGCTTGGCAACTCAGTATACCCTAGTCAGCAACTCAAAATAGCACCTGTAACAATAAAACATCCCAAAATAATATTTGAAAATATTATCTTGTTTTGCTTAAACTATTTTAACTGTATCATAATTTAATTTAATAATTATAGAAATGGAAAATTATTCAAGTTTTGTGAAGTGTTTTATTTGTTCAGAAGAAATTAAAGATGCTCGGATGTTTCCATGTTTGCACAGTTTTTGTTTTGAATGTCTTAAAAGAAAATTTATTGGAAAAATGTCAAACAAAGAAATCAAATTGAATTGTCCAAATTGTGATATTTGTTTTGAACAACCTGAAGGAGGTTTAGAAAATTTAAAAAAAAATGAATTTATTGAACGTCTTACTGGAACAAATAAAATATTCTGTGGATCTTGCTTAAAAGAAGAAGTTACCAGTTGTTGCTTGGAATGCAAATTATATTTTTGTTCATCATGTTTATCTGTACATCAAAAAATTCCTGCAATCAGAAATCATGTCTTAGCAAAAATTAATACCATGGAAAAAGAAGATCTTGAAGCATCATATTGCGTATCTTGTCAGAAATGGGTTGATTCAGGAAAGCTTTTTGATCATGAATCCTGCATCTTGACAACTTTTGCAGAATTTAAAATAACCTTTCAAAAAAATTTGGAACAAAGAACAATAAACAACTACTACGACATAGAAACTCTGAAAACAAATTTGAATTCAATTAATACACAAAAACAGTCTGTTGAAAATGAAACTAAAAAATTGAAAATACAAATTCAAGAACATTGCGAAGATCTCAAAATTAAATTTATCAATTTTATTGATTTATGCCAAAATGATTTCAATGCAATTATTGATAGAAAAAACAATGAAATTGTTCAAAAGTTAAATTTATATTCAGAAGAATTGGTAAAATTGAAGACAGAACTTGAAGAAAAAATTGAAAAGTATAAAAAATGGTCTCAACATTTTAATCCACTTATTCTTATTGAAGCAATTGAAAATGATGTTAAATTGTTAGATGAAGATGAAAATAATTCCAAAAAAGATTATGAATTGATTTTAAAGTGTTTTAATGAAAAGTTGAATCTTGTTTTTAAACCAAAATCGTTGGATACAAAATTTCATTCCTCACAATTTTCAATAGGAAATATAATGCCAGCTAATGAAATTCAACCTGAGCTTATTAAAACAATTGCCATAACTAATTGTGTTAACCAATTATCGATTAGCCAAACAAAAGTGTATATCTGGAGTTTCAGAGATGGTTCCTTTAAAATTGAAGTTTATTGCAAAACAACATATGAATGCCTTTTTTCCATTGATTTAAATATAAGTACCTTTCACACTGAAGGAGTCGAATTAGTTGATAATTTATTTTGCGTGTTAAACGATTCTTTACTGGATGTTTATAATCTTGAAAAACAGAAAGATAGTCCTGATTGGAAGAAAACTATAGAACTTGAGTTTAAAGGAGATAGAATTGCCGGTTCATCGGATAAGAAATTGTTTGTTTTAGAAAATAACAATTTAATTGAAATCACATTGAATGGTGAAATTGTACGTGTCGTTAAAGTCCCCGAGAATATATTTTCCATTACTGGCTTGAAAAAATATCACTTTGCAATTTCAAAATATTTAGGACTTTATTTAATAAACTGCAAAGGAGATATCATTAAACAAGTTGATTTAAAACCAGACTTAATTGGACATAGACTGACAACAGACAACAATTGTAACTTATTTGTTGGTGTACCTTATGAAACAAATATTCATGTATATGATTTTAGTTTAAATTTTGTAAAATCGTTTAATGCTCAATCTCGTATAAGTGATATTTGTTTTGATTCAACAACAAATCGTTTATTAGTGGTTGGCGTAGTAGAAAAATCTTTTATCATAAATATTTTCCAATTGTGATGTATATTTATTTATAACTAGCTGGGTTACAAGTGTTACCTACTCGGGTTTTTTACAGGTTTTTCGTTTTTTGTCAAACAATTTGCATCGGTGGTTGGTAGAAAAGATTCTTATTTGTTAAATGCTTTTCAATTGTGACATTTTTGTTTTCTGATTAAATTGAACTCATTTTGCTTGGTTTTTATATTTTTATTTGTTTTGTTGATTAAATAAAAACGTAATTCGAGTATAATTAAAAAAACTAAAAAAAATGATTTAAAAAATTGGTTTAGTAAATACATTTTACAGATGATAATTAATAGTGGTGTTGTAAAAAATTACTTTTTATGCAACAGAAATTTTTAACTGTGATAAAACTCGTGTATTTGAATAATTAATTTTTGTTTTGAATGATGGATCGCTGATAATAATTAAGTTTATTTAGATTATTATTAAAATAAAAAGGAAAATATATGACCCGTGATAGTCGAAAGAAAATTCGAATTTCTGCGCAATGATTATTAAGATCTTTATGTTTCCAAGCCTTTCATATCAAACACTTCATGCTTCCAAAGTGAAAATGACTTTAAAAAGACCAGGCACACTAAATAAGGTTAGATAGATAGCCAAACTTATGTGCAGTTTAAGGAAATGTATTTTTTTTAAAGTCACAGATTGCAAATCTGTCTCTAATAACATTTACCAATCCATACCGAATTCATAAAATTCGTGCATTTGACAAATGGGCATTCAAATAAATTAAATATTTGTGCATTAATCGCAATTGTTCAAAGGTGAGAATATGTTTTTATTTTATTTGATTTTATTCAAATGATTACAGCTAAAATAGAGAACTTGTTATTCCTAATTGTGAATAAGGTTGAAGTGCCTACAGTTAATTATCACTTAGTATATACTTTTCTTTGCACATTACGCGCCTGTTATATACATTTCTGAATGTTTTAGTAAGTTAAATGCATGTACACGTTGCACGTCTTTTAATATCATGGGTGGCCAACCCGGGGGCTTTCAATTGGCGGCCCACTCTGCTTTGTTTAAATATTTGAAATTTATAGTAAAATTGTTTAAAACATTTTTTAAAAATTGAAAACATACAAAGCAGTACACATCAAAAACATACATTTAATAAATTATTAACCCTATGTCGTCAACCTAGGGTGTATCACACCCCAGAGGGTATAATTGAGCTTGTTTCTCATATATTAAACAAAATAAAATGGAATGTTTCTGTGACATCTAGTAGCCTTACCTTCCCAAGACTCTGACAATATTTTGGTAATTTTGAATGATGGATTTTGGAAATGCGAGCTGTTAAAGGGTCCTACGACATATTCCGTCATCAACATTAAAGCCCATTTCAACAAAATTATGATTACCAGAATGTGAAGAAGTGAAACAAGACTATAATAAAAATGGCAGAAGTGATTCTGAAGAAGCAAGTGATGTAAAAACACAAGCAGAATCAGACCGTGGACCACCACCGGTACGTCGTAGAGTGATAAAAATTGGTCGTTGCTATTGCCCCGGCGGTTTTGCCGTGGAAATAATCGGTAAAATTGCTACTGAGCCGGCGGCAATACCGCCGGTAAAATTGCTAATGTGCCGGCAGTACCGCCGTGCCGCCGTGGCAATAATCGGTAAAATTGCTACTGAGCCGGCAGTACCGCCGTGCCGCCGTGGCAATAATCGGTAAAATTGCTATTGTGCCGGCATAAAATGTATGTTGGCGGTCATTTTTGTAATAATTTTTTTTCTGATTATTTTGCAGGACCACGGCGGTTTTTTTTATAAAAATAATTTTTTATGAATAATTTGCAGAACCACGCCGGTTTTTTTTGTAATTATTTTCTAATGAATATTTTTTAGGACAACCAAAATCAGCGACTAGGACTAGAATAACTTATGAGAACAGGCTTCTCAAATAGAGAGTTGTTATGAAGTTAGAGATAGAGTGGTATGCAAAAAAATAAAGGTGAACCAACTCCGCCACTTGCTAGGAAAATAGAAGCTTTAGTGAGCTTGCGACGACGCTTCTGGAATAGTATAAGTTTTTTTGCGTCATTAACTAGCGTCTGCAAATATCTGTTTGCCCTTCCCCGTTACGCTTTCGGGCTTGAAAAAACTGCTTTGGTGATTTCGTCGCTGTCATCGTGACGTAACTGTACATCGACCAGTCATTAAGGTGTGCTCGTGCTACAGGTTTAGGCAATTTTTTTTTCATTATAGTGTAAATAAATTTAACAATAAAAAATTTACAACTAATTGCATGAGTACACTTTTTATTACTAGTCTGGCACAAAACCAGTTGATATGAAACAAGTAAAGAAAAAAACGAGTTTTTCAAAAGAAACTTTTATTTCAAGTAAACTTGATTTGCAAATCCAAAAGACAAACAGAAAAGTTTGTAACAACAACAATAATAATAATAAAACAAATCAAAACATTTTGTAACTGCCACGACAGTGGGTGCAAAAAAAAAGCCCTGCTAGTTGGTGTTTTATTAATTTTCTGGCAAAAAAATGCACCCACTGCAGGAAGCAGTCACACATAATCGTGTCCCCTATGTTTGCATCTTTTCGGCACGTTCTACAGGTGTAGTTTGGATGCTCCTTCTTCGTTTTTTACTGTAAAAATTGAATACATTAAAAATTAGTTTTCTGTTGTTTACTTGTAACACAATTTTAAAGTTATTTTAACTTACTCAATTCTAAAACTGTGGTCCACGCATCCACAGCAAACAGGCCTTTGAACAATGGAAGATGTTCAGACACTTTCGGCTCTGTTATGGCTGTGGAGACATCTATAAACGGACTCACGCTTTCAACGAGGCATCCTCCCTCCTTCACCACCCTTCCAGCCTCATCTTCACCCAGAATCCATGAAAGAAACACTAATTAAGAAAAAAAAAAGTTAAAAACAAAAATGATTTCTTTACTCAAATTTTGAAACTTACGCTTTTTTTCCATTCTTTTTCCAGCATAGCTGAAAATTTTCGCGGCAGCTTCTTATAATGGTCCAAGCGGCGGGTTTTTCTGGGCCTTCTGGAACCACGAGCAACTTTCGGAAGCTCGAGTCCTGACAATTCTATCTATGGCTGGTTCGGTTGCTCAGTGTCAGCTTTATCCAACCGCCGCCGCTTGTTTACCGGCTAAACCGGCTGATCCACTATTCCAAAAGCAAAATTATTTTAATAGCTTATAACAAAAAGTTACCTCATAACATGTAATTTTTACCTAGGGTGACTTGAACATTTTCCTTCTGAACACGATCATCACTTGAGCACAATTGATCAGACACGTTATCCACTGCTCCAAAAGCGAAATTATTTTAATAGCTTATAACAAAAAGTTACCTTATAACATGTAATATTTACCTAGGTTGACTTGAAAATCTTTCTTTTGTTGGATACAATTTCGGAGAACGCGAATTGTTGCCAGGTACTTCTCATACGTGGGCTTTCACAAATCCTGCATGGCGTTGGCCAGTGAACGAAACAAGAGGTGGGCCTCCGTAAAAATCTCCTCCCGAGTCATTCTTTTTCGCCTTTCTGTAATATTTTCCATTGCAATTGGTGTCCAATTGTCAGGACAAGGTGGATTTTCTTCTTCTTCCTGTTGAAAAAAACAATAATATTTTTTAAGGGGCGCCAAAAAATTAAGCAGGCATTTTAAAAATTTGCGACCGGAAGCGGGAAATCAATTTTTATGGGGCGCCAAAAAATTAAGCAGGCATTTTAAAAATTTGCAAGGAGGAACGAGAAAGCGACAGGAAGCAGGAAATCGACTAGGAAAGCAGGGGTGGACATGTGTCCCCGGGCGCTTTTTTTAATGGGCGCCAAAAAATTAAGGAAGCATTTTAAAAATTTGCAATCGGGAAAGCGATTGGGAGAGGGAAAGCAAGCAGGAACGAGAAAGCAACCGGAAGCGGGAAAGCGACCGGCGGCGGGAAATCGACCGGAAGCGGGAAATCGACCGGCGGCGGGAAATCGACCGGAAGCGGGAAATCGACCGGGGGCGGGAAATCGACCGGGGGCGGGAAAGCGACCGGCGGCGGGAAATCGACCGGAAGCGGGAAATCGACCGGGGGCGGGAAATCGACCGGGGGCGGGAAATCGACCGGGGGCGGGAAATCGACCGGGGGCGGGAGAGCAAGCGAGGAAGGAAACGGGAGCGAGAAAAACGATAGGAAAACCTTTAAAACACCGGGTACCCCGCTAGTATAAAACTTAACTTAACTACACTTTCTTCAGCTGCAATACACAACAATCAAAATTTATCACAAATGTTGAACACATTGAACACGCCTGGCGCTGAATGCAAGAAAGGAGTGGAATTTCTGCCAATTAGGAACCGATAGCAGATCATTAACAATATGCACTGATGTTTATCTTGGACCTGCACGCGACTTACAGTTTATATAAACAATTTTAATTTGCGTAATATGAATACTATTCTAATTCTACTGCTAGAAAATATTTTAAATCAACAAATGCAATTGCAATTTAAAATTAATCGTAACAACGGCGGGAAATTATCGATTACTATATTATTATCTATGCTAGAAAATATTTTAATTACTTTTTTGTTTAAACTTAGAAATAGAAAATGTAAAAAAACAGATTTTGATACAATTATTGATAAGTTCGCGGCGGGAAATCAAGTGAGGAAGGAAACGGGAGCGAGAGAAATAAAGAAAAACCACGGAAGTAATAGATAATAATAATTTAATTTTAATAAATCAATTTACCTTGTTTTCTTGCATGAAAGAAATCACTGATTACAGAACGCGAGAACGAAACGCACAGAAAGAGGCGAGAGAGATACGATTATGGCGGATTTTCTTAGCTCGCTGATTTTATATACTGTGCGTCACCTAGGCTGCAATCTTCCCGCCATTCTCCGGAGGCCTAAGCCCCCGAAATTATGAAATCGAGAATCAAAAGATAAAAATAAACTATGCAGGCAGTCTGCCTGAATACGACACATTATTTTGTTAATTATAAATATTTGATTAAATAAAGATTATTTTATTAATTATTTAATAATTTATTTGCTGCTATTGCACCGGCGGTGACCGATTATTTCCCCGGCAATCCAGCCGGTGAAATAATCGGTAAAATTGCTACTGCGCCGGCATTGCCGTGGTAATAGTATTAACGTAAAAATTTGGTCATTTATGTACGGCCGGCTGATATACAGAAAAATTATGAGTTTCACAAGTGACAATTTATGCATTTTAGAGTTTATTTGTTAACAACACCATTGTAATCTTTTATCAGTGTTATTTCAATGACCACGCAATGTTTTGATACGTTTAATAAAATACTTTAAAACGCTTGAACTCATCAGGTTTGAACCTGGGGTGTCTTACACAATATAAAAATCTACTATAACTTTTTTTAAAAAAATTGCTTTAAATTGTTTTTTTTAATGTAAATAAGTAAAGGCAAATATTCTATAAAAAAATAGCACATTTTATTTTGATTTTAATTTATTTGATTTTTATTTATTTTATTTTAGATTCAAGTCAGTTATTTGTTTGTAGCCGTTGTGATTTTTCGACAGCATCAGGGGTTCTTACCATATATATAGAATAGATATATCGGCCCGCCTGTTGTTTAGGAAGGCTTTTAGCGAGGCAGCCTAGTAGACCGTAGATACGAAACGAAGAACTGATAGTTACAACCGTATAGTAACTTAATCAAGTATTTTTTTAATAGAAAAAAAAGAATTTTTTATGTACAAAATAAATTTTTAACTTTATAAAAATTAACAAATTTTTTTATAAAAATTTCAGTTGACATTGAATTTCATTTAGTTCGATGGTCTATTTATGTCTATTTAACGTCGCCTGTGTTATCGGTAAATTAGAATTGTATATTTCTTATGTCGGATATCGCGTTAAATTATTAAAATAAAGCTCATATCAACTACTTTTAGCTATAAGAAATCGACGTTTCTGTTTCTTACAAACCGGAGTTTAGTCTCCGCTGTCGTACCAAAATAGATTAATACAAATAATGAATATTCATGTAACCAAAAAGACTCTAAATCGTTTTTTCGGAGGCCATCTTGGCATCTCGCTCAAAACCTGCTCATCTCCGATATATCTATTCTATATATATGGTTCTTACAAAATATTTTTATGTGTAGGTCCGCCAAGATGGAGATTATGCAAAAAACGGTGCTAAATTCCCGATCGGAGTTCTAGGACCCCAAGCTTCAAGTATAGGTAAAATTTTGTTGCATTTGTGTAAATTCCTCACATTCGATGCAATCTATATGAAATGAATAAAGGTAAATGAAAATCAAATAAATTTTCACAAAATATGATTTTATAAAAACCTCTTACCGACACTTCAATTGCATAGAGTATGGATTTCTGGGGTGATTCCATTATTGGAATTTTTTAGGGATTCATCACCACACTAGCCAAACTTTGCATTTTCTTCCAGCGAATCAATACAATTAAACAGTTTAAAGTATAAAATAGTATAAACGTAAAAAAACAGAAATTATTCCATGGTGATGAATTATTCCATGACTAGCAGTGCCCGTCGTGGCTTTGGTTGATTGAAATTAAAAAATTTAAATCATGCATCCATAGAGCATCCATACACAATGTATTGAAACCTGGTCAGGCTCAGTTTATGGGCAGAAAATTCCAGGCCTGGCTTATTTAGACAAACGTTTTAAGCCCATGCTGGCCAGTTTTATGGGCACAAAAGTTGAAACCTGGACCGGTCCGTGCTGAATTGGACTCAGCCAGTTTTAACAGACACAAATCCTCAAAGTTCAGAAGCTAGTTTCTCCAAAAAAATAAGAAAACAGGTATTTTATTATTTTTAAGAAAAACCAAAATACTGAATTTTAATGATTTCAAATTTCCATTTTTTGAGTTTTCAAGCAAATAACTTTTTTTCGATTCTTCTTTGTAGTCCCAGAAATTAAAAAAAAATTGGTAAAATATGTGTAACAAGGACAATTTGGCTGTGTCTGAGTTATAAACCTTTTCCAATTAAAGCATTTTTGTAATTTTCAGTATGCTTTTAAACCATTTTTGAATTTTTATTATGATGTAAAATAACCGAACAGTTAACTGACAATTTTACTCTATATGACCAATTTCAAACAGAAAATTTCAAAAATTTTCTTGGGGTTCAATTGAGCCCCATGACTTCGGGATTTGAAAAGGAAAAAAAACGGGAGAGAGGGAATATGAGAGAAGAGGTGAAGAGAGAAAAATTTCCTGGGGTCGGTCTTGTGGAAATATACAACTCTTAATAATCATTGCACAGAAATTTGAATTTTCTTTCGGCTATCACGGATCATATATTTTTATTTTTATCTTAATAATAAACTGAATAAAATTATTTATCAGCGATCCACCACTTAAAACAAGAATTAATTATTCAAATACACGTGTTTTTATACCGTTTATAATGTCAGTTGCATAAAAATTAATTTTTTACAACACTACTAATAATTATCATCTGTAAAATGTATTTAATAAACCAATTTTTAAATCAATTTGAAATTTTAAAGAAAAAATATTAACCAAGCGAAATTGAGTTCAATTTAATAAGAAAGTAAAAGCGTCACAATTAAAAAGCATTTATCAAATAAAAATCTTTTATACCAAAAATAACTTTTTGACACAAAAACAAATGAAAAACTTATAAAAAAACCCAAGCAACATCTGGTAACCCAGCTATTTAGAATTAAATATACATCACAATTGGAAAACATTCATGATATAAGATTGTTCTTCTACGCCAACCACTAATAAACGATTCGTTGTTGAATCAAAACAAATTTCTTCTGGTTGACATTGAACATTAAACGATTTTAAAAAATTTAAATTAAAATCATATACACGAATATTTTCTTCATACTGGTTGAAAAGAAATAAGTTACAATTATTGTCTGTTGTCAGTCTATGGATGTTTGGTTCTAAATCAACTTGTTTAATAACATCTCCTTTGCAGTTTATTAAATAAAGTCCTGATAGACTTGAAATAGCAAAGTGATATTTTTTCAAGCCCGTAATGGTATATGTATACTCGGGGAATACAATGACACGTACAATTTCGCCATTCAATGTGATTTCAGTTAATTTTTTATTTTCTAAAACAAACAATTTCTTATCCGATGAACCGGCAAATCTATCTCCATTAAACTCGAGTTTTATAGTTTTCTTCCAATCAGGACTGTCTTTCTGCTTTTCAAGATTATAAACATCCAATGAGGAATCATTCAACACGTACAAGAAACTATCAACTGATTTGGCTTTTGCAGGGTGAAAGGTTCTTATATTTAAATCAAAGGAAAAAAGGTATTCATATGTTGTTTTGCAATAAACTTCAATTTTATGAGAACAATCATCTCCGAGACTCCCAATATACAACTTTGTTTGGCTAATCGATATTATTTCAAAATTATTAGTTATGGCAATCGATTTAATAAGCTCAGGTTGAATTTTATTAGTTGACATTAAATTTCCTACTGAAAATTGTGAGGAATGAAACTTTGTATCCAACGGTTTTGGTTCAAAAACAAGATTCAACTGTTCATTAAAACACTTAAAAATCAATTCATAATTTTTTCTTGAATTATTTTCATCTTCATCTAACAATTTAACATTATCATTTTCAATTGTTCCAATAAAATTAAGTGGATTAAAATTTTGAGACCATTTTTTATACTTTTCAATTTTTTCTTCAAGTTTTGTTTTCAGTTTTACCAATTCTTCTGAATATAAATTTAACTTTTGAACAATTTCATTGTTTTTTCTATCAATAATTGCATTGAAGTCATTTTGGCATGAATCAATAAAATTGATAAATTTAAGTTTGAGATCTTCGCAATGTTCTTGAATTTGTATTTTCAATTTTTTAGTTTCATTTTCAACAGACTGTTTTTGTGTATTAATTGAATTCAAATTTGTTTTCAGAGTTTCTATGTCGTAGTAGTTGTTTATTGTTCTTTGTTCCAAATTTTTTTGAAAGGTTATTTTAAATTCTGCAAAAGTTGTCAAGATGCAGGATTCATGATCAAAAAGCTTTCCTGAATCAACCCATTTCTGACAAGATTTACAATATGATGCTTCAAGATCTTCTTTGGCCATGGAATTAATTTTTGCTAAAACATGATTTCTGGTTGCAGGAAATTTTTGATGAACAGATAAACATGACAAACACAAATACAACTTGCATTCCAAGCAAAAACTGGTAACTTCTTCTTTTAAGCAAGATCCACAAAATATTTTATTTGTTCCAGTAAGACGTTCAATAAATTCATTTTTCTTTAAATTTTCTAAACTTCCTTCAGGTTGTTCAAAACAAAAATTACATTTTGGGCAACTTAATTTGTTTTCTTTATTTGACAGCTTTTCATTAAATTCAACTCTGAGACATTCAAAACAGAAACTGTGCAAACATGGAAGCATTCGAGCATCTTTAATTTCTTCCGAGCAAATGAAACATTTAACAAAACTTGAATAATTTTCCATTTCTATAATTGTTAAATTTAATTATGAAACAGTTTAAAAAGTTTAAGCAAAAAAGATAATATTAAATGTTAAAAACAGCTGTATTTTATTGTAAACCACTAGAGCAGAACAGTATACACGATTATTTTCATAATTTATATTTGTAGCAGCCTAGTACTTTTTTGAATAGTCTGTAGCAGCTTACTCACAAAATTTTACTGGCTAAAGCAGAACAGTCTTCACGATTATTTTCATAATTTATATTTGTAGCAGCCTAGTACTTTTTTGTGCTTAGTGCTTTGAATAGTCAGTAGCAGCTTACTCACAAAATTTTACTGGCTAAAGCGAAAAGTTAAATGTTTAGACAAATAATTTTTTAATTAAACTGTAATAAGCAATATCAGGTGTGAAAAACGTAACTTAATTTTACTGCCAACAAAATATTGATTTGGTTAGTTGATTCAGCTTAAGAAACTGCTGAATAAGTATAGTAGATTTTGATACATTCGTAAAAACATACAAGGTTTGCAATAATTAAACAATTGTTTGAATAACTGAAAAAAATTTTTTTTTGCATAATTACAAATTATTTTTCAATGCATTTTGAAAAATACACCATAATCTAGCATTCTTACAAATTTTTTGAACTTTTGCTTTACTGTAATCCATAATAGTTCAGCTTGTTTTATTTAGGATATCGGCCTAAATTATTGTTTCGTCAAAGTTTAAGAGCTTGCACCATTTAAATTTTTTGATTTCAAAAACTCATTTCAAAATTCATTTTTTCACTAAAATAGTATATGACATTTTTTTTGGTTTTATCAAACTTTCATATTTGAAATGTGGTTTAGATACTATTGAATGTTGTTTAATGTGGATCAAACTTTGTTCAAGCAAATTAACATCACTACCTTTCATCCCATGCCTTCGTAAGACAGCTTCATCATTTTTTGAAAAATAAATCCATCTTAATGTTTAAGCAAGCAAGCAAGAGCTCACTTGTTCTCTTTATCCAGCTTGCTCTTCAGTTCCCGGCTGCTTTTTCGATACCGCTTGGTTTCCTGTTCCTGCTCATTTTCCAGTTTCCGCTTGCTTTCTTATTCACGTTTCATTCGCTTTCTCGCTCCCGCTCACTTTGTGATTGATCTCAATTTATTTTAACACAGTAGCAATTTTACCGCTTGTTGTTACTGCAAACCGCCGGGGCAAATAGGATCAACCTTTATAAACAAGAAAAACAAAATGTTATCAAAAGCTTTCAAACAAGAAAAATTTGATCGATTTATTGACTTGTAGGTGATTTCTTAGTAGAGCGTCCAGGGTCAATTTTGATAGGAATTAACTGTTATTTTAATTAATTTAAATAAAAACACAACAATATAAATAGTAACAACAGAAATAATTTTAAACAAGTTATTTATAGCAATTTATCATTTAAAACTTCTTTCTGCAGTTTAGGATAATTAAAATTAAACAATTTCAATAAAAATTAGGAACAAATAATAATTTTTTAATCTAAAACTAATAATTAAATAATATTTATATTGAAATGTAAAATTTCTATCAACTGCTTTAGTTTTAACGTACCGTAACTTATATAAGATGCAGTTTTTTAAATCATATTTAAAATTGTTTAATTTAATATGGTTGGCTTTCAAATTATTAAAAAAATATTCTAATCAAAAATAATTTTCCACTACCCATTGAGATTTATGTAAACCATCTTTTATACAAATTTAACAATTTAAGTGCATGCTAAATATCAACTATTGAATTTATATATTACATCATTGCTTGGCAACTCAGTACACCCTAGTCAGCAACTCAAAATAGCACCTGTAACAATAAAACATCCCAAAATAATATTCGAAAATATTATCTTGTTTTGCTTAAACTTTTTTAACTGTATCATAATTTTATTTAATAATTATAGAAATGGAAAATTATTCAAGTTTTGTGAAGTGTTTTATTTGTTCAGAAGAAATTAAAGATGCTCGGATGCTTCCATGCTTGCACAGTTTCTGTCTTGAATGTCTTAAAAGAAAATTTATTGGGAAAATGTCAAACAAAGAAATCAAATTAAATTGTCCAAAATGTGATATTTGTTTTGAACAACCTGAAGGAGGTTTAAAAAATTTAAAGAAAAATGAATTTATTGAACGTCTTACTGGAACAAATAAAATATTCTGTGGATCTTGCTTAAAAGAAGAAGCTACTAGTTTCTGCTTAGAGTGCAGGTTGTATTTATGTTCATCATGTATATCTGCACATAGAAGAATTCCTTTAACAAAAAATCATGTCTTAGCAAAAATTAATACCATGGAAAAAGAAGATTTTGAAGCATCATATTGCAAATCTTGTCAGAAATGGGTTGATTCAGAAAAACTTTTCGATCATAAATACTGTGTCTTGAAAACTTTTGCAGAATTTAAAAAAACTTTTTTTGAAAATTTGGAGCAAGAAATATTAAAAAACTACAACAACATAGAAACTCTGAAAACAAATTTAAATGGAATTAATTCACAAAAACAGTCTGTTGAAAATGAAACTAAAAAATTGAAAATACAAATTCAAGAACATTGCAAAGATCTCAAACTTAAATTTATCAATTTTATTGATTCATGCCAAAATGATTTCAATGCCATTATTGATAGAAAAAGCAATGAAATTGATCAAAAGTTGATTTATTATTCAGAAAAATTGTTAAAACTGAAGACAAAAATTGAAGAAAAAATTAAAAAATATGAAAAATGGTTTCAACATTTTAATCCACTCAATCTTATTGAAGCAATTGAAAATGATAATGTTAAATTGTTAGATGAAGATGAAAATAATTCAAAAAAAAATTATGAATTGATTTCAAAGTGTTTTAATGAAAAGTTGAATCTTGTTTTTAAACCAAAACCGTTCTATAAAAAATTTCATTCCTCACAATTTTCAATAGGAAATTTAATGTCAACTAATGAAATTAAAACTGAGCTTGTTAAAACAATTGCCATAACTGATTATATTGACAAAATATCGATAAGCCAAACAAAGGTGTATATCGTGAGTCTCAGAGATGATTGTTCTTATCAATTTGAAGTTTATTGCAAAACAAGATATAAATATCTTTTTTCTTTTGATTTAAATATAAGAACCTTTTACAGTACAGAAGTCGAATTAGTTGATAATTTCTTTTGCGTGTTAAATGATTCCTCACTGGATGTTTATAATCTTGAAAAACAGAAAGACAGTCCTGATTGGAAGAAAACTATAAAATTCGAGTTTAAAGGAAATAGAATTGCCGGTTCATCGGATAAGAAATTGTTTGTTTTAGAAAATAAAACATTAATTGAAATCACATTGAATGGCGAAATTGTAAGTGTCATTGTATTCCCCGAGTATATAGAATCCATCATTGGCTTGAAAAAATATCAATTTGCAATTTCAAATGGTTTAGGACTTTATTTAATAAACTGCAAAGGAGATATCATTAAACAAGTTGATTTAAAACCAGGCTTCCCTGAACATAGACTGACAACAGACAACAATTGTAACTTATTTGTTGGTGGCTCTTATGAAAAAAATATTCATGTATATGATTTTAGTTTAAATTTTGTAAAATCGTTTAATGCTCATTGTAAACTAAAAGATATTTGTTTTGATTCAACAACAAATCGTTTATTAGTGACTGGCTTTGAAGAATCTGCTATCATGAATAAAGAATGTTCTTATATAATGAATGTATTTCAATTGTGATGTAAATTTATTTGCAACTATCTGGGTTATACAGTGTTACTAATTTTGTTGTTTTATGCAAAAATTTTTTATAAAAGATTCTTAAATGCCTTTCAATTATGACGTTTTTTCACTTTTTTAATTAAAATGAACTCATTTTTGCTTGATTTTTATTAATTAAATAAAAACTTAATTTGAATCTAATTAAAATTGATTCAATAATTGGTTTTTTAATAAACTCATAGTATATATTATAATTAATATTAGTGCTGTAAAAAAATTAATATTTTAAACGGTGATAAAACACGTGTTTTTGAATCATTATTTTTTGTTTTGAATGATGGATCGCTGACAATTAATTTTATTCAGATTATTATTAAGATAAAAATTAAAATATATGACCTGTTATAGTCGAAAGAAAATTAGAATTTCTGCGCAATAATTATTAAGATTTGTATATTTCCATGCTTTTCATATAAAAAAAAACTTCATGCTTCCAAAATCAAAATGGTTTTAAACACTTTATATAGTTAGATGGATGGCCAAACTTATTTACAGCCTTAAAAAGATGCATTTTTAAAGTCACAGATTGCAGATCTGTTTTTAGGTACAATTGTTTGCATTAAATTCCTGACATGATTTACAGTAGCGTGTTGTTATTTCTTCTTTTTTAAGTGAAGTATTTTCTGTTAAAACATGTTTGTATATTGTTGGAATCTTTTCATGAAAAACCAAACACGATGAACACAAATATCTAATAAACGTTTTCAGCTAATGCAATCAATCAAACACGAACTGAATTTTTAGTTTAGCTTGCACACGATTTCAGAGCCGACCTGGCCCATCCCGTGCCTGGTTCGTTTTACAAGCCAAAATCGTTACTGCTTGGCACAAAAACCTGGGCCTGGTCTGGCCCATTTTAATAAACCAAAATAAGCGCCCGGCCTGCTCAGATAATTTTGAAGGTGTTATTCGTGGACTGTGTAACTCTTGCAGTACTCTAGTTCATATATAATGTTATCAAGTAAATTTTGAGCTTGTCCAGGGCATCTCACAAAAGATCAATGTCTGATGTTACGCAAAAGACACTGCCTAAACAATGATTGTAGTCAGTGCTCTCCTGGGTACGAAGGATTTGATTGTACCATAAGGAGTAAGGAGATTTATTTAATGGTTTTATTTTTTATGACATATTTATTTTATTGATAACAAAGTTATGTTGTTGTGACAAAATAAACAGTTATTTTATTATTTACTTAGAACAATTCTGGTTCAACTTTTTATGTCAAAAATACAAATTTATTCTGTTATTATTGACGAATTTAATCTTGATTAGCATGTTCAAAAGGATATGAAAAGTGCAATTTGTTCGGAAATGACGTTTAAACTTAATGGGGAACATGGTATTACGTTTTCTGAATGCATATGCAGTTCAGGTTTCTACCGATCACTGTGGTTCGAAGATTGTAAAGGTAAAACGCATTAAAAAACTATCACAAAATTTGAAACATCACAAACTGTGTTTAAAATGTATAAAAACTTTAAAAAATTAACACTATCGTCTTCTGTTTAAGACAACTTATAGATCAAACTATAGAAAAAATAATTTTTTGACGACTGTTTTGTTTGATGCTCTAACATTAATCCGCTATCATTTGTACTTCCAATCTACCTTAATAACGTTTATTTTCACTTTCACATTTTGAAGAAATCATTCACTAATCATTCTTACAGCACAGAATTTTTTTTCAAAAAATGGTCACGTTAAAATTAGGCATTTAGTCGCTCTTAATTAATATTGAAACAATATTTCTAATTACTTCTACGCGTATTTCCAAAAAAATGTTTCCGTTTTAATAAATAAATTTGTCTTTAAGCCTGTCGTTGTAATCATTAACGTTGTAAGATATCCCTAACAGTCAATTTTGTTAATATTATTTCACCTACATTTAAATTTCATTTTTTGACTAAAAAGTTGAAAACATTTGAATTACTTAGACATAAATGAATGCGAAGGACGTACTAAGTGTGACGAAGAAACATCTCATTGTCTGAATATCGAAGGTTCATACTTGTGCGAATGTGATTTTGGTTATATTCGTGTCGGCGAATACAACTGTACAGGTAAATTATATTATTTATAAGCTGAATGTATGAAAAAAATTTAAAATGTTTTCACTGACAAATTATTACCTGCAAGTATCAAAAAAACATTGTTTATAGAAGAGAAGCCAAAAACTCCACCTTTTGATGAAGAACCAATTGAGAAAACCGATATAATAATAAAAATAATACTTGGTTTGCTTGGTCTGACGTGCATCATTCTTGTCATAATTTTGATTTTTCTTGTAATTAGAAGAAAACGTGAGTTTTAAATTAAAAATATGGTTTTGTTATTATAAAATCCTGTGGGAAACTTTAATGAATATGAAGTCGGCTGTTTTTATTTCACTCACAAGTTCACAAATAAGAAAGTTTCCTAAAATGCTGTCAATTGCTTTTTACATGCAACACTGAAAAAAACAATTTTATACACTAATATTCCAATGACATGACCTACTAGGCAGCAGGCGGGAGTCGATCCGTGCACCTTTTGCGCCCACAAACCGTCGTTTATTTTTAACGAAACGTTGAGCCCCGCGGTTACATTACAAATGCTTAACGTTTTGTTAAAAATACGTGTCGTTAGAAATGGTATTCACAAACGCAGGTTTAGTTTATTGTTTGTAAAGAGTGTTATTAAATTAAACCAGAGTCGTTAAATTGATTTTATTGAATCTAAATTGCTAAATACTGATTTTCCACTTAGCCGATTGGTTAAATCTGAAATTTTTGAAAGAGGGTACCTGTCGTGTTTAGTGCCGTTGTTGAGCTTGCGTTAGTCCCGATATGCTAACCATTGACTGTTTTTTTGGTACCATAAGCAGCGAACTAGCATATGGACTGTTGCAATGTCGAATGATTCCGGCTTTTAACAGAGTGGACAATTCTGACTTAGCAGCACGAATCAAATCGACAATAAAAAAACCCGAACCAGTTTAGTTCATTGTCCATTGTTATGTTTTTATATTTACGCCGTGAATACCTGTTAAATTTAACGACTAATTTTATAACCGCTCGTTAATTATTAACGCTCCCTTATCGGTTAAAAACGCTTTGTGAATACGGCTGTAGATATAATGCTCTGTCGACTGCCGGCGTGAGTTATTAATTTTGAGAAACAGAAAAATCTAATAGAGTAATAACTTTGGCAAAAAAACTAAGAGTCAGTAGAGTTACTAAATGTTCTATTCAATATTTCATTTTCTTTACTTCATTTAATTATTAAATAATTTCAAAAAACTAACAAAGCATTAACATAAATACTTAAATTTTTAGTTAGAAAGAATGCTTCCAGACGTTGATATGATATGGAAATGACTTACAAATTGTGAGCAATGGAATAAAATTGGTCAGCTCTTTTAAAAGAGTCATAAACAATCTCCTTTGCTGTGATGTTTTTGAACAAATTAATTAAACTTTTTTGTGTTAAATATTTGTCATTTGTTAGCAGCACTACATTTAAATATAAACAAGTAAAAGAAAAACGAGTTTTTCAACTCAAACTTTGATTTCAAACACACTCGATTTAAAAATACGAAAGATGTTCAAATTAAGTTGTTTTCTTTAATTGAACCATGTGTTGTTATCCAATATAAAGCTATGCTGTAAGTCAAAAAGCTGGTTAAATTTTACTTGCAAGATTTGTGTACAGAAACACACACACACACACACATACACACATACACAAACACACACACAGAGATTATAACCTAAATAAAGGTTTTTAAAAATTCTAAGAAATTAATTATTTTTTGCTGTTAAATTGTAAACGCTGGTCATTTGTACAATTTTTATTTGAAATCAATTTGAACAACGCTCAAAAACAACCTTAATAGACTTTAAAACGGAACTATAGATTCAGTAATTAAATAAGCCATGTCGGATTTTCTCAGATAAAAATATAATAAGCTAAAGTTGTAATTCCCAGTGGTAAAGACAATTTTTATTTTAAATTTATATATAAATCATGAATAAATTGAATTTAAATACATTTTTGATGACAGTTATTAATTTTTAACGGGCTAAATAAACGGACGCCATCGGCTTTAGAGTTTTAATCAGAAGTTTAGCAGAATGCGCTATGAGCTAGTACCGGACTAGTGACTACATGGCCTACCTGTTGATAAAAAAGTTTTGGCCCATGAAAAACTGAAGAACGTTTACCAATCACCACCGCATTCTGCAATGATACCTCCTTTATGATTTCCGATGAAACGCTAGCCGCCGTCACATTTTGTACCAAACCATCCTTCACAAACCCTGAAGAACATTAGGTTGTTAATACCTGATTCGATTTTAAATTTAAACGTTCAAAGCATCACATTTGAAGGTAATAACTTACTTATACCTACAAAACAATGAAAGTCAAGAAAAAAGGGTGCGTCACTAATAAAAACTCAATGCAATATCGAATCCATCCCAGTTCACAGATTTGTAACTGAACTGACCTCAGTAACCATCACAGCTGAAATCGATGAATGGTGCATTTGATAATACACTGCATAATGTTCACCTCCAAATCTCATGAAACAACATTTATCTGGATTTACCGTCAATCGAAACGCAAGCTACAGTTTATCGTGGTTGACGTTTTGCAAAAAAAAACTTATTATTTTAATAATTATTTCACATATTGAACACAACACGAATTAAAGTAAGGGATAGCCGACTCGATGACAAACCATATAAATTATAAGTGCTGTTTATAAATATATCCTGCGGTTTGCTTTTAACCAGTGCAGCCTTAAAAAGAGAAGAGAAATATGTTTGTATTCGCATGCCCTCATCACCAGCCTGGCATCAGCGTTGATAACTGACTGTAGACGTCTAATTAGGGATTTTGGAAGCCCCACAAGAACTATGTCAATCATTTTCAGCTTTACATAAAGTGGTGCCCAGATAGATCTGTCCCAACACAACCCTTCCTACGCAGAAGCAAAATTGCATTGTTCACCTCCAGGTTATTTTTTAATGCTATTTAAGATTTTAATCCATTTAAGATTGTAATCATTTTATTTTATGTGTTATTTAAAATGTGTCCAATAAATCTGAAAATTAAATAGAGTGTAAAATCAATGACAAAAAATTGCATTCACTACATTTTAACAATTTTATAAGATGGGAAATACTTCATAATTTAAAAAAAAAACAAAAATTTAAAATTACTTATAAAGAGCAAAATTTTCTTTCAAGAGGACAATACTCAACTATTTACACAAATTAAAACATTCTAGTAATTTACAAATAAATTTCAAATATTATTATTCAACTTTTTTTCAAATTATAATGCTATTTAAGATTTTAATCCATTTAACATTGTAATCATTTTATTTTATGTGTTATTTAAAATGTGTCCAATAAGTCTGAAAATTAAATAGAGTGTAAAATCAATGACAAAAAATTGCATTCACTACATTTTAACAATTTTATAAGATGGGAAATACTTCATAATTTAAAAAAAAAAACAAAAATTTAAAATTACTTATAAAGAGCAAAATTTTCTTTCAAGAGGACAATACTCAACTATTTACACAAATTAAAACAATCTAGTAATTTACAAATAAATTTCAAATATTATTATTCAACTTTTTTTCAAATTATAATGCTATTTAAGATTTTAATCATTTTATTTTATGTGTTATTTGAAATGTTTTCAATAAATCTAAAAATTAAATAGAATGTAAAATCAATGACAACAAATTGTATGCAATGCATTTTTACAATTTTATAAAAAAAAATCAAAAATTTGAAATTACTTATAAAGAAAAATTTAAAGGAGCGTTATTTTTGCAATAAAATTTTAGTTTATCAATCAAATTTGTTTGTAATCATTTAAATTATTCTGTATAGCTATACATTTTATTTTGTAACATAAACATGTAAACAACCAAAAAATTAAAATTAATAATTGTTTAAATATACAAGAATTCAAAACGTTACAATTGAAAAACGTTCAATAAACAAATATCTTTATCATAACCAATCACCAAAAAACGATTTGTCGATGAATCAATACCAAAACATGAAAATTCACACTGAGTATCAAATGAATTCAAGTAATTTAAATCAAAATCAAAGACATGAATTTTTGTTCCAAACCTATCAGCTATGAATAAATTAGAATTGTGATCAGTTGTTACTACATTTAGCTCAATTGCGTTCGGTAATAATGATGGATTAATTTCTTTAATGATATTTCCATCGCAGTTGATTAAATAAAGTTTGTCAGGACATGTTATTGCAAAATTTTCTTTCAAACGATCAACACGTAAATATTGATAACGACTAGAAAATTTTTCTGGTAATTTAGACAAATATTTAATTTCATTTTCTAGTGTAATTTCAAATTGAGACATCTGTGAGCGCTGTGAGCCGGTTGTCGCTGTCGAGTCTCTATTACTTTTCTCGATAACATTTCGTTTTTAGTAAACATATCTGGTAAAAATTTATATGACTGAACTTGTCTCAATACAAGCTAACTATTGGTACAAAATTTATCTGATTTTGATACCTAGTTTTGTCAAATACTGTTGAATAGTTTAGTGAGTTTAGTTCTGTTGTCGTTTGTTGCCACTCCTGTAAGTTGTACTACATACTGTGATGTCACGTAAAAGGCAAGAGGAGGTTCTGGACTTGTTAATGGAAGGTAAAACAATCGAAGCATTATCGGATAAGATTAAAGAAAAGATACTTCCCAGTCTGGAACATGGCATTAAAGAAATGATGAAGAACTTAATGTTGGAGACAGTAACAAAACTGATAAAGGACGAAATTAAGCCGCTGGTTGATAAAATAAAGTCCATAACGGAGGAAAACAAAACTCTACAGATTCGAGTTGACAGACTGGAGATGCAATTGAGAAGCAACGATCTCGTCATTCACGGAATCCCTGAATCGTCCTACGCTGAGGTGGCTTCGGGTGTGACTGCTGGAGAAGGTGATTCCTCTAAACATATGTCTCGGCAGGATACAATGAGTGCTGTCGTGGAGTGCTGCAGGACGAAGTTAGATCTCGACATATCCATGAAGGATAACTGCCGGGTACAGAATACCTGGCATTAAAAACGCACCACGACCGATAGTTATAACTCTCGCTTCAAAGACAGTCAGAGACCGAATTTACTCTTCAAGACGCCTACTTCACAAACAAGAAGATAAACATAAAATTTATATCAACGAACATTTAACTAAGAGGTGCTCAGAAATCTTTTCGAGAGGCAGGAGACTACTCAAAGAAAAGAAAATCTCCTCCATCTGGACATGGAATAGCGTTGTTTTTGCAAAAAGAGTTGAATCTGACAAGCCAATTAAAATCCTAAGTCTCGAGGAGGTTGAAAAGTTACAGACCTGTTAAAATGGCTTATGATACGACGAACACTGAAGAAGAACGTTTAAGTTTACTGAAGTCTATAAGAAGCTGTTCTTTGTTTGATTATAACATTGATCCTGATGAAAATATCTTCCACCCAATCTATGATAATAGAAATGTTTATGTTACTTCTGATGAGTTAAACGAGTTAACCGGTCGATTAGCTTCTGATCATTTTTCATTTCTTCACGTCAATTGCAGAAGCTTAAAAAATAAATTGCATGACTTAGCAATATTACTTCACTGGAGTAGATCTAGGATTTTGGCGGTTACAGAGACCTGGCTGGATGACAATTCATCCTTGAGCGTGGAAATACCGGGCTTTGTCTTCGTATCCAGACATAGAGTTATGAAAAAAGGTGGCGGAGTTGGTTTTTTTATTGACTCTGACTTAAAATATTCTGTTCTTGATGCTAGTTCCTGGAGTGTTGATATTACTTCATTTGAAATTCTCTTGGTATCTGCGGAGTGTCGAGGAATTGGAAGTTTTACTGTTGGAGTAATCTATCGCCCACCGGATACCAATATACGTGTTTTTAATGCAGAGCTGAGTAACATCTTGGATTACGTTGACAGAAAAAATATGAAGATATTTCTACTGGGCGACTTCAACATTGATTTTCTTGACAAAGAACGGAACTCACTTACAGCTGAGTTTTTTAATTTACTAGCTTCCCACTGCCTTCTTCCAGCCTTTACAACGCCAACTAGAAAATGCCCTTCAACCGCCACCGCAATTGATAATATATTTACTAATTATCCACTACAGAAGACTCTCGCCAGGATTGTACTCGATGATGTCTCGGACCACTTCCCTATTTTTCTCTCTGCCACATTATCGACACCTGATTGCGTCGGAAAAAATCATGTCTTTTGCTTAAGAAGGAGTTTCGTTAACAAAGAAATTTTTGAGCAAACGCTGCATGGAGCCGATTGGTCTAGGGTAATAGAGGTGGCCGAGTGTGGCTTTTTTTGTAAAAACGTACAAGTTTTTTTCCGTTGAATAAAAATGTTTTGATACATCAAATCTATGCTTTATTGTTTTTTTCCAATCAGGACTGTTCTTCTGTTTTTCGAGATTATATATTTCTAAAGCTGGGTTATTGAATGATTCTAATGTTGATTTGTATAGAACACATAAAAAATTGCTATATAAATGAAACTGGAATATAGGATGTTCAAACTTAATTGAAAAAAGAAAACCATATGTTTTGTTGCAATAAACATCAATTCTAAAAATACCTCCACAATTATAACCAGTATATATCTTTGTTTTGCTAATTGAAAACTTGCTGTTGTGATTGTTTAATTCTTTTGTTAGGATGAGTTTTGGTTGAATTTCATCAGTTGGAAATAATCTTCCTATTGAAATTTGTGAGAACAAAATTTGTTCGTGCAACTGAATTGGCTCAAAAAATTTAATCAACGTTTCACTCAAATACTCGGAAAATATTGGTTTTGTTTTTACAAAAAGGTTTTCAACATCATCATCTAACACTTTAAAAACATCATTTAACAAATTATCTTCAATCAGTTTAATAAATTTGACAAGATTACAGTGTTGGAACCAATTTTTATATCCATTCCATTTTTCTTTTATTTTATTTTCAAGTATTATTACCTCGATTTCATGCAACTTTAATTGCATTTCAAATTTATTGCTTTTTTCAGTAATTATTTTTTCATAATCATTTTTGTACAAATCAATATTTTTAATGATATTATTTTTAATATCTTCAAAATGTTTTTCAAATAGTTTTTTTAAATTTTCAGATTTCCAAGCAACAGATAAACTTTGTTCTCTAAATGCTTTTAAAATATTTTCTATGATACCTAAGTTGTAGTCCAATTTAGATTGTTTTTTTAATAAATTTACTACAAATTCTTCTTTAATTTCATAAAACGTTTTGAGTGGGCAGGATTTATGATTAAGAAGAGTTACACAGTCAACCCATGTCTGACAAGCTTTGCAATATGATGTTTTTATGTTATCTTCTTCTTTTCTGGCATGTAAATTCATATCTGTCAAAACATGTTTCATTGTAACTGGAATTGTCTTATGACCAATTGTACATGATGTACACAAATACAATTTGCAATCAAAACACAAAGAAATAATTATCTCTTTCCGCAAACAACTCCCACAACGTACATCCAATTTTTTTTCAAAAACAAAGTTACGAGGTGTTAAATCTTTTTGTTCATTTCTTTCATATTCAACTTTCAGGTCAGGTATTATAATTTCAGTCGAGAAAAGTTTTGTATTTAATATATTTGGTTCAAAAGTATGGTTCAAATTTTTTTTGAAACATTTGGAAAACAAACTATGGATTTGGGATGAGAAAGTATTATCATCTACAAACATTTTCGTTTCAATAGTTTTTATGATTCCAGAAATTATATTTGAATCACAACGTTTAACTACTAATTGACATTTTTTATTCCTTTCTTCTATTTCTTTCAATAACTTTAAAACATTTTTCAGATGCATATTCAACTGTTCTTCAATTTTAAACCATTTCTCATCAATTTCAGTATTGATCTTTTTCTCACATGAATCAATATGTTTAATAAACTGGTTCTTTACTTTTTCACAATGCTCTTGAATTTGTTTTTTTAAATTTTCAGCTTGTTTAGCAGCATTCAGTTTTTGTTCATTTATTGCATGCAGTTGTTCCATTATGACATCTATGCTGAGATTGTTTGCATTAAAGTCCTGACATGATTTACAGTAGCATGTTGTTATTTCTTTTTTATTAAGTGAAGTATTTTCTGTTAAAACATGTTTGTATATTGTTGGAATCTTTTCATGAAAAACCAAACACGATGAACACAAATTAATTTGGCAATTTAAGCAAAAATGTGTAGATACTGTTTCCAAACAAATTCCACATTTTTCCATGTTTTGTTTTAATGAAAAATCACCTACAATGACCATTATCATATTTAGTTATAATGTTGTTCAAGTCATATAAAAGTAAAAGGTGGCTAAAACGATTTCAAACTACGAGCCAGTTCCAAGCCTGGCTAAAGGAGAAACAACAGTTAAAAAACCAAATTAGAATTCATGACAGGAAGTACTTAGGTGTTTCCTTCATACATCTATTTAAATCTCGAAACACCAAGTGTAGAGGACTATAAACTATTATGAAAAAAATCACGTTTAGTTTCATAAAGTAAATAACACAAGCTGTTTAAACATCTGCAACAAAAATAAAACTCAATGCAATCGTTTACGTCTTGAACATGGTAAATAACTCAATTTTGACAAACAAAATGACTGGTTTTTCAGTCATTCATCAACATCGCGTATCATCAAACGCCTCAAGAGGTACCAGTCTTGCTCTCGTTCATCACAATCATTTTCATTTTAAACTATTAAACATCTTTTACTACTATTGGTTTTGGACATTTAGTTTTTTAGGTTACCAATGTAACGCATCATTTCATCATCGTCATTTTATATCGCCCTCCTGGGCCTCTAAGCCGTTTCGCTGACGACGTCACACTACTTCTCGAACCCCATTCTACTAAAAGGCTATATTTGTGCGGTGATGTGAACACCATCTTCCATCAATAGTAACATCGCCGGTTCTCTGGACGAATTCAACATGATTCAACATATTAGCGCCCTTACTTATGTGAAAGGAAACTCTCTTGATATTTTTATAACACCCAACTCTTACTCAACTACCGGTTTCATGATCGCCATTTATCCCTCTCATTTCACGTTTGATCATTGTCTAATTTTTCTGTTATCATCTTATCAAATCCTGAACAAGTTTTTACTTCTATTTCTCATTGAAATATTAAATGAATAGGATGAGGCGATTTCAACCACAGCCTACCATAATCTAAAATCCTTGACATTGACGGCTTTTCTAACGATCAAAGCGCTAATCTAATAAACATCACTAAAATCTTTTATAGACATTACCCTCTTAAATTGTAAACAATCAGGAAATGTGTCACCAGATCAAAAAAATGAAACATAAAAATTCTTACTTTCAACAAATAAGCAAGAAATACGGTTCTTCAGGCAATTTTTAACAAATTCGGTCGAGCAAAAATCAAATTAGTCATTTAATTGCGAACAAAATTTAACTAACGAAAAAATTATTTAATTGGCACAGAAAATATAATCTTGCCTCCACATTCCACATACAAGATTCTTTATAGACTGCTTATACAAAGAAAGTCATGCGTGTCTTTATTATTGTTCTTGTGCCAGCTAGTAGTTCTTGCTGCTATAATCTATTTGAAACATAAACAGCTATGAATAAAAGTTTCAAAAAGAAACTGCTCATGGTGTTGTATCAGAATTGTGTTGAAGCGTAGTTTCTTATTCAAATAGATATCGTGCACATAAATTTTGATAATACAATGTTTATTTATCCGTTAACAAATAGCTATGTTGACAAATTTCTGATATCCTCAAACATTTAATAGTTATCTCAAAATTATATTAATGACAATATTTATATTTTTTCATATTTTGCCCGTAAAATAATTTCAATTATTGACTATCTTGGCATATTTTTTTTATTAAGTTTCAACAAAATAAAACTTTTTTTACGTCCCCCATTCCTGTTTTATTTAAAAATTAAAATAATGTTCACAACAGATACTTATGAAAATTTATTTTTTTTACATAAAACCTGTATTAGCATAACAATACAAACCTATACAATATAACTCCTTCTATTTGATGTTCTGCCTTTTGCAATAGAATAAACATTATGTAAGCATTGTTAAACTGTTGACCAGAGAGGTAGAGAGAAACAACCTACGTATAGTAGATAATGTTAGAATAGGTACTTATTCAAGCAACTTTTAGCAAATCTAATTTACGTTTTATGGCTAAAAACGTTAAGAAAAAGTGCAAAAAATAAAATGAGCGTGAGTGGAAACGAAAACGGAAAAGCAAGCGACAACGGGAACGGGAAATCAACCGGGAACGGGAAAGCAACCGAGAACAGGAAAGCAACCGGAACCGGGAGAGCAAGCGGAGAAGGAAACGTGGGCAAGAGAGAAAAACGATAAATAAAACTTTTGCACATCCCGAGCAACGCCGGGTAACCCCGTTAGTAATAAATAAAATAAAGCACATTAAATAAAGGTATTCAGGTTTGTCACATTTAAAGTTGAGTCACAATTTCAGTTGAAGGAAAGAAGAAGTTTAATTGTCGATCATTCAATCCATCCGTTCGTCAATCAGTCAATCAATTCGTCAAACAAATGTATCTGTTGCTCGGTCATTTGCTTTGTTACTATAAAGTTTGGACGTCAATAGTTCAGCTTGTTTTATTCAGGATATCGGCCTAAATTATTGTTTCGTCAATGTTCAAGAATTTGCACCATTTAAATCTTTTCATTTCAAAGACTCATTTCAAAATTCATTTTTTCACTAAAATAGTAAATGACGTTTTTTTTGGTTTTATCAAATTGTCAGATATGAAATGTGGTAATTAGATAATGTGGTTGTTCTATCTACTAGCAATTTCTAAAAATTGTTTATTGTAGATCAAACCTGGTTCAAGGAAATTAAAATCACTAACTTTCATCACATGCCTTCGTAAGACAGCTTCATCATTTTTTGAAAAATAAATCCAGCTTAATGTTTAAGCAAGCAAGCAAGAGCTCACTTGTTCTCTTTATCCAGCTCGCTCTCCAGTTGCCGGCTGCTTTTTCGATACCGCTTGGTTTCCTGTTCCTGCTCATTTTCCAGTTTCCGCTCGCTTTCTTATTCACGTTTCATTCGCTTTCTAGCTCCCGCTCACTTTGTGACTGATCTCAATTTATTTTCACACAATCCTTTTTCTAGTGGCTATCATTAATGTGTTGCAATCGTTTGAATGGTGTAGCAATGCATAAAGGACATACAAACAGACTGTCATTTTCATATATAAAAATTTAAAAATAAGTTATTTGTGTGAACAATATTGTTTTTATGGTTTGTTTGCTTTTTAGCCTTTTTGAAGGTGAATTGCTTTTGTAAAAATTAATTGTTTTACAATTCAATTTAGCAATCTTAAAATTGGAAAATTATTTAGGCTTCGTAAAGTGTTTCATCTGTTCAAAAGAAATTAAAGATGCTCGGATTCTTCCATGTTTGCACAGTTTCTGTTTTGAATGTCTCAGAGTTGAATTTAATGAAAAGCTGTCAAATAAAGAAAACAAATTGAATTGCCCAAAATGTAATATTTGTTTTCAACAACCTGAAGGAGGTTTAGAAAATTTAAAGAAAAATGAATTTATTAAATGTCTCACTGAAACTAATAAAATATTTTGTGGATCTTGCTTAAAAAAAGAAGTTACTAGTTTATGTTTTGAATGCAAATTGTATTTGTGTTCATCATGTGTATCTGTTCATAGAAGAATTCCTTCAACAAAAAGTCATGTTTTAGAAAACAGCAATTTCATTACGAAAGAAAATATTGAAGCATCATATTGCAAATCTTGTCAGAAATGGGTTGATTCTAAAAAACCTTTTGATCATAAATCCTGTGTCTTGAAATCTTTTGCAAAATTTAAAAAAACTTTTTTTGAAAATTTGGAGCAAGAAATATTAAAAAACTACAGCAACATAGAAACTCTCAAAACAAATTTAAATGAAATTAATACACAAAAACAGTCTGTTGAAAATGAAACTAAAAAATTGAAAATACAAATTCAAGAACATTGCGAAGATCTCAAACTTAAATTTATCAATTTTGTTGATTTATGCCAAAATGATTTCAATGCCATTATTGATAGAAAAAGCAATGAAATTGATCAAAAGTTGATTTCATATTCAGAAGAATTGTTAAAACTAAAGACAAAACTTGAAGATAAAATTGAAAAATATAAAAAATGGTCTCAACATTTTAATCCACTTAATCTTATTGAAGCAATTGAAAATGATAATGTTAAATTGTTAGATGAAAATGAAAATAATTCAAGAAAAAATTATGAATTAATTTTAAAGTGTTTTAATGAAAAGTTGAATCTTGTTTTTAAACCAAAACCGTTGGATACAAAATTTCATTCTTCACACTTTTCAATAGGAAATTTAATGTCAACTAATGAAATTCAACCTGAGCTTATTAAATCGATTGCCATAACTAATTATATCGCCAAAATATCGATTAGCCAAACAAAAGTGTATATTGGGATTCTCAGAGATGATTCTTTTGATATTGAGGTTTATTGCAAAACAACATATGAACACCTTTTTTCCATTGATTTAAATATAAGAATCTCCCACACTGCAGAAGTCGAATTAGTTGATAATTTCTTGTGCGTGTTAAATGATTCCTCACTGGATGTTTATAATCTTGAAAAACAGAAAGACAGTCCTGATTGGAAGAAAACTATAAAACTCGAGTTTAAAGGAAATAGAATTGCCAGTTCATCGGATAAGAAATTGTTTCTTTTAGAAAATGAGAAATTAATTGAAATTACATTGGATGGCGAAATTTTACGTTTCATTGTATTCCCCGAGTATATAGAATCCATCATTGGCTTGAAAAAATATCACTTTGCAATTTCAAATGGTTTAGGACTTTATTTAATAAACTGCAAAGGAGATGTCATTAAACAAGTTAATTTAAAATATATCCTCCCTATACATATACTGACAACAGACAACAATTGTAACTTATTTGTTGGTAACTCTTTTTACAAAAATATTCAGGTATATGATTTTAATTTAAATTTTGTAAAATCCTTTAATGCTCAATGTAAACCAAATGATTTTTGTTTTGATTCAACAACGAATCGTTTATTAGTGACTGGCAAAATTCTCTAATTTAAAGCTAGCGAAGCCGCTCTAGTATTAAAATATATAAAACACACAATAAAGAAAATAATCAAATTAAGATGGTTTATAAAGTTCAGCCTGAATTTTTCAAAAGCATTCGTGTTGTTGGGAGTGAATGTCGTGAGCAAAAGTTGCCGATCGTGACTGCTAGCCAAGATTTTTCGACAAGTTTATAAAAATTGCCTGAATTGATAATTTTTTATTTAAGTTCTTTTTAGAAGTATAAAATTTTACCAAGTAAGCCGTAAAAACAAAGTTTTTTTTACAAATTATTTTTATATTTTAAGATTAGCGGGCTTTTCATTTAGTGCAATTTTTCAAACAACACTTTTCAAATTTATATATATATCAAACATTTATTTAATTTTACTTATATTTTTTTAATTACACTTTTTTTTGAGAAAATATTTTAATTTTTAATAAAATGCATTGTTTTGAAAATCGAGTCTATATTTTAAATTTTATATTTCAGCTTGATTAGATGACAAAATTAGTTAAATTATTTTTCCAAGATTTGCAAACATTCAAGCAATAAAGCAAGCAACACAGGCGGTGAAGTTAATATAACGAATTCAAAATAAATAATTCAAATAAAATAGTGTGCGACCTCCCAGTATGAAATGTAATTTTTCTTATTAATATTTGTAAAACTTTAATAACAAATAACAGGCCCCGGATTTAAATATGCTAATATTTTTCCTACATGGTAAATTGACATGATTGATAGTAAGTTTTATTTAAGTTTACGAAAATGCTTAAATAAAGACTAATACAGTTATTGAGACATTTAGTTCGAGTAAGTGAATATTAACTTCTAATAAATTAAGGACCATCTTATAAAGAACCCTAGTACAGTTATCAATATTATAACAACTGGTGTCAGAAGCGGGATACTTATAGAAATGAGTTTTCTTACGTTCAGAGGCGAATTTAAAAATTTGGAGACCATAGGCTAAAGTTTCGGTGGCACCCCCAGCGCCTCTCCCCCGGGCCCCTAGTGACTGATTGTTTCCAACGACCCCGGTTAATGCAAATTTGATATAAAAATTTATTTGACCAATTATAGTTGGATAGCTTATAAATATAATAATGCTATGTAATTGAATACTTAAGAGTTCTGTTCAAGTTTTCCATAATTTTTCATTAATGGTAATTCCATATGTAGTAAAGTAACTACAAAAAATTGATTAAATATATTTGATTTTAGAGGTCTATATGAAGTTGTATCAAAAACTGCAACATACAATTATAACAAAAATCATAAGTTCTTCTTTGCTTTGATAGAAGCAAAATCATCAATAATAATGTTATCATAGTCTATGTACTTTACTATTTCATCATTATGGTCAAAACTGCAAAAGCATTGAATTTTTCTTGTCCCCTTGTTGACTTAAGATAATTCTTGACTTTTGTTAGAGTAGAAAATGATCGTTCACCCAAGCAGTTGGTGTACAAAGAAATATTCAAATAGCAATGTCAACGTTTGGATATATGTACTGGATAGAGTTTGATCTTATGATTTTAAATGCTCAATTATAGTCAAACAATTTTAATTAATTAATTAAATATTGAATTTATATTATTGCTTTACCTATACGGGAATCAAAACACAGAATTTAAGTAAATGAAATGGTACAAAAATCAAATGCAAAAACTAAAGCTTTAGAAACTAGGACCAAGGGGGCACCATAAGAAACAAATCAAATGATAAAAAACTAAAGCTTTAATTTACTTTTTTTACTTTCTTTCTTTTTCTTTCTTTTTTTGTTTTTTTTTGTGGCGCCCCTGGCCTCGTGGCGCCCATAGGATGCAGCCTATATACCCTATGCCTAAATCCGCCCCTGGTTACCTTGGATGAAATAAAGAACTCGGATTTAAAAGGGCAGCTTATTCTAAGAAATTTATTCGCTTTTTCTTAAAATTGTTTCAACATCATAATCTAGCAGCTCAATATTCCCATTTTCAATTTGTTTGATGAATTCAATTGTATTGAATTGTTAAGACCACGTCTGTTGCTGGGTATTTATTTTGTCAAGTACATTTCTTAACTTTATTGTCTCGTTGAAATGCAAATCAAACTCTTCTTTAATTTCGATGCTTTTTCAACAATAATGTTATTGAAATAATCTTTGCATGATTCAATATTTGTAATAATTTGATATTCAATATCTTCACAATAGTCTTGAATTCGTTTTTTTAAATTTTCACTTTTTTTAGTAACAAAATTGGATTGCTTTACAATTCCCTTTAATACAAGGTTTATGTTATCTAAATTGTTAATTATTTCTAAATTTTTTTATTTAACATTTTTATCAAATTCTTTTTTAAACAGAGAAAACTTTTTAAGTGAACAGAATCTATGATTTAAAAGCGTTTTAAAATTAACCCATTTCTTACATAACCTGCAGTATTGTGCTTCATTGTTTGTGTTTCTTGCAAGTGAATTTCTCTTTTAACAAGTTGAAATTTATTTTTAACAAGTTGAAAATGCGCTTTTTTGGAATTTGTAAAATTTCAAATTATTCCATAGATGGCGCTTGTGTAAATTAAAAAAACTGGTTAAGAAGCACTATGGGTCAAGGACATCTGTTATGCTGTAACTGTTTGCCATATCAATCAAGTCCTTCTGGATAGTCTAGACACACCTGGTATTTTTATTTGTTTAATAACACTTCCATTGCAATCGGTTAAAGAAAGCTTATTCAATTGTGAAAACGCAAATCGAGAATTTTTCCAAAGAAACACAGCTGAATATTTTATGTTTTCTCGTTTCTATTCGATGAGAACCTTTGGGTATTACATCAACTATTTTTTCATCCAATGTTATGTTACAAACTATTTCCCCGTCCAATGATGTTTCATAAAGTTTATTTTTTTCAAAATAAACAGAAATTTTCATGATGAATAAATAAGGTTTCCTCTACAAATATTAAGTTTTATTGTTTTTTTATTGTCAGGAGCACTTTCAGGCATTTCAAGATTATAAATCTCAAGCAATGGATCTCTAAAATAGCACACAAAATTATCAATTAATTAATAATTATCACCATAGTCATTAACTTGTTTTCACAAATGTTTTGAATTTTTATAATATTTGATGAAAGGCGATCATATGTTTTGCTGCAATACACTTTATAAATATTTTGGTAAGGGCTTTCGACATACAAATTGGTTTTATTAATCGAAAACATTTCACTATTGAGTACTTTAATTTTTTTTTATCAGTCTAGGTTGAATTTCCCAATTTGAAATTTGTTTCTCAATTAAAGCTTTTTTTTAGATCATTTGTTCTAACTGAAACTGTTTTAGCCTGAACAAGCATTTTTGTTGTTGTTAAAGTTATTTTTCGATTTTCTATGTGTGATTGGACTGAATTTTTTTTTTAAATCTGAGCAAAAACAATCAATCAACTAATTTTGTTGAGCAAATTTTACATTTCTTGATATGATTTACAAAATATGATTCATTTTTTTTATTTTCTAGTTGAATCATCTGCTGCTAGATCATGATTGTTTACTGTTGGAATCTTCTTGTGAACAAACAAACACGATGAACAAAAATTAATTTGGCAATTTAAACAAAACCGAGTGCTTACAGTTTTAAAACAAATTCCACATTTTTCCATGTTAATTTTTCTGTCAGAAGAAGATGCTTAAAATCTACATAATATGTTATATGAACTGCAATTAAACATTTTATGTAAAACTTGCATAAAACGCTATGAAGTAAAATTGTGTAAAGTCAACTTTTTTGTATTAAAATATTAATAAATTTAATTTGTTGAATAAAAACTCACTGCTTGTTTAAATTATACTTTTGAAATTGAAACATATTAATAAAATGTTTACTTTCATTACATTTCATTTTTTATAAAAATTTAAAAAAAAACTTTTGATACTATTAGAAATTATTATTTTCCTCACTTATAAAAAATTGTTTTTATACAACCTGCGTCTGACTGCAGCAAAGAATAGTTCAAGAAGATTTTGGCTGAACTTATAAATTAAAACATTACTTTGATACATGAGAAAGTTTCTCCTATTTGAAGAATTATTTCAATGTCAACAACAAATTTTTATTTGAAAATTTACTCCGCTACGTTATTTGTTTATCTTCTTCATTTTTCATTTTTTTTAATTTTTTCATCGAGCTGAGTAGTTAGATCGTCAAAAAATCAAAATCGACACTGATATCAAAGAACTTGAAACAAACGAAATTCTCATCGACTTTAAAAAAAACTGGAAAATAAAATCAAAACCACATGGATTCAGATTTAGTATAAAAAAACTATTTAAAAACAAATAAAACAGTCTTAGAAAAACATTTCAAGTTCTTAAAACAAAATTTTGGTAAATTGTTCAAATAATAACTAAAAATACTTCAATTTAGTCACAAACAATTATTTGAAATTTATAAAATAATGAAAAGGATTTTTGCAGTTTTAAAATTACAGTTTTATTGTATTATTATAGTTTTTTTAATTTTTTACAAAACAAAACAAATTGTTAGTTTTTTAAACTAAACAAAACAAACATAGCTATTAAATTTAAAAAAAAACTCAAAAACATCATATAGTGAAGTTAATATAAAGGATTAATAACTCAAAATATCATATTTAACAAACAATTTTAAACAGAGAGCGTTTTCAACAACCACAAACAAACAGTTTTTGTTGAATCAAATCCAAAACATGTTGGTTTACAGTGAAAATCGAAGGTGTTCAAAATATTTAATTGAAAATCATGTGTGACAAAATGCATATGATTAGCTTTCTGTTAGCCAAATTAATCAGGAATTTATCTTTTTACACATTTTTACTTAACTTGACATCTCTGTCTGTCTGTCGATCTGTCGTCGTCAAATTTTGAAAACAATTTTAAACTAACTTCCCGATTAGCTAGAGACTTAAACGTTTTTTCCTTGTTTTTAGAAAACAAAGCGTTTAAGCAAAAACAATCAACAAATTTTGTTGAGCAGATTTCACGTGATTTGTTTTTTTTAAACTCTCAGCGGATTGTTGAATATCAGAGCGAGGTTTAGAACTACAGTGTAATAACATAACATAACATAACATAAAGGAATTGATGGGCGCAAACTACATGTCTCTATGCCCATATCTAGAATTATATAAAATAATGTTCATATATATGTTCAATAAATAAATGTATATATATATATTATTAAAACTCCTTTTTATAGTTGTACATAATGTCGCTTATTTCGAAATGACAGTCGATTAATCTTTTAAATTCATTACCTTGATCGGCTTCTATGATTTTCGAAGGGAGTTGTTCCAAATTGCAGTCGATCTGGTCAGGAAGAAATAATTTCTGCAGTTGCCGTTGAATCTTTGTGTTTCCAGTTTGAACTTGTGACCTCTTGTTCTTCTTTCTTCTGATATCTTTATATTAGGAAAACACAAACGTCCTTCTTTGTCTTGAATAAAATTGTAGAGCATGATCAGGTCCCCTCTCAGTCTTCTGTACTTTAAACAAGGAAGCTTCAAAATTCTCAACCTGTCTTCATATTTCAATCCCTTGCATGCCTTGACCATTTTTGTTGCTCTCTTCTGGACTCTTTCAATGGCTTCTATGTCTTTTTTCTTCCATGGTGACCACACACTGACTGCATACTCCAATCTGGATCTAACCAAAGCTTTATAAATCAATATAAAAGAATCTTTTGTCAAATCTTTAAAATTTCGTGAAATTATACCTAACAGTGAAAAACATTTTTTAATTATTTCATAAATGTGATCTACAAATGTTAGTGAACTCTGGAATGTAACACCTAAATCTTTTATTTTGTCAAGAAAATTAAGTTCCACTCCTTCTATATTATATAGCCGACGATCATCTAATTGGCGTCCATATCTCACCGCAACACATTTACCAGCATTTAGCTTAATTTCCCATTTTTTACTCCAATCTCCTAATGAATTTAAACAGCTCTGCAATATCAATCGATCATCACTGCTTTTTATAGTTTTAAATATTTTGGCGTCGTCTGCGTACATAAACAGCTCCGCCGAGTTATTCTTAACTATTTCAAACATATCATTGACATAAATTATGTAAAGTAGTGGCCCTAAAACACTACCTTTAGGTACCCCACTTGTAACTTTAAATCTATTAGATGTGCTATTATTAACCCTAACACTACTTGTTCTGTTTGTTAAATAATCTTTAATCCAATTAATTAAGCCTCCATTGACGCCATAATTTTCTAGTTTATCAATTAACTTTGCATGAGATACACGATCAAACGCTTTTTCAAAATCCGTATATACCACGTCTATTGTTTCCCCTTTATCTAATGCACTGCTCCACATATCCATCAATTTTAACAACTGAATTGTAGTTGACTTTCCTCTCGTAAAGCCGTATTGCCTATAATCTAGAAGCTTATTTCTATCAAAATGTATTATTAATTCATCCTTAATCAATGATTCTAACAGTTTACAGCAGATACAACTTAAAGAGACTGGCCTATAATTACTTGCAGTATTTTTATCACCTTTCTTATAAACTGGGGTAATGATGGTATACTTCCAATCATCAGGGACCATTTGAGCTTGCAGTAATATGTTTAGAATTCATTGATAATGCTTCTAGTTGAAGTGCCGTAACAGACCTAAGGCTTCCTATTGAAATAAGTTGTTCATTCATCATGTTTGGCACAAAAGCCAAATTAAACGTTTCTTCCAAGCCTCTAGAAAACAAAGCGTTTAATTTAACTGTAAAATTATAATTATAACTAAATTTTTGCTTTTCAATTCGTTTAAATTTCTAGACGATGAAAATGGCATCGACTTTTAAAAAACTGAAAAATAAAATCAAAACCACATTGATTCAGATAGATTTAGTAAAAAAACTATTTAAAAACAAGTAAAACAATCTTAGAAAAACATTTCAAGTTCTTAAAACAAAATTTTTGTAAATTCTTCAAATATTAGGTAAAAATACTTTAATTTAGTCGCAAACAATTATTTGAAATTTATAAAATAATGAAAAGTTTTCTTGCAGTTTTAAAATTACAGTTTTAATGTATTATTATAGTTTATTTTGATTTTTTACAAAACAAAACAAATTGTTAGTTTTAAAACCTAAACAAAACAAACATAGCTATTAAATTAAAAAAAACTCAAAACATTATATAGTGAAGTTAATATAAAGGAATTTATAACTCGAAATATCATATTTAACAAACAATTTTAAACAGAAAGCGTTTTCAACAACCACAAACAAATCATTTTTTTTAAATCAAATTCAAAACATGTTGGTTTACAGTGAAATCGAAGGAATTCAAAAAATTTAATTGAAAATCAAAAACATGAATTCAGCTACAAATAAACTAGAATTGTTCTCAGTTGCTAGTCCGTATACAGTAATTGCGTTTGCTTATTTATCACAACATGCAATAGCCAAATTTTCTTTCAAGAGGACAATAATCAACTATTTCACAAATTAAAACATTCTAGTAATTTACAAATAAATTTCAAATATTATTATTCAACTTTTTTAAATTATAATGCTATTTAAGATTTTAATCATTTTATTTTATGTGTTATTTGAAATGTTTTCAATAAATCTGAAAATGAAGTAGAGTGTAAAATCAATGACAAAAAATTATATGCAATACATTTTAACAATTTTATATGATGGGAAGTACTTCATAATTTAAAAAAAAAACAAAAATTAAAAGTTACTTACAAAGGCAAATTTAAATGAGCATTATTTTTGCAATAAAATTTTAGTTTATCAATCAAATTTGTTTGTATCAAATTAATTACTGTTTAAATATACAAAAATTGAACACGTTACAATTGGAAAACTTTTAATAAACTAATAAATTTACCACTAATAAATTTACCACTAATCACCAAACAACGATTTGTCGATGAATCAATACCAAAACTTAAACATCCACACTGAGTATCAAAAAAATACAAGTAATTCAAATCAAAATCAAAGACATGAATTTTTTGTCGATGCCAATCAGTTATGAATAAATTAGAATTCTGATCAGTTGTCACTGCATTTAGTTCATTTAGGTTTAGTAATAATAATGGATCAATTTCTTTAATGATATTTCCATTGCAGTTGAATAAAATAAGTTTGCCATCCCATGTTATTGCAAAATTTTCTTTCAAACGATCAACACTTATTGGATAACAACTAGAATATTTTTCTGGTAATTTAGAGAGAAATTTTATTCCATTTTCTAGTGTAATTTCAAATAGTTTTTTGTCTTTAAAATTGTACAAGTTTTTTCCCGTTGAATAAAACCATTTTGGTATATAATATTTTGTCTCTATTGTTTTTTTCCAATCAGGACTATTCTTCTGTTTTTCTAGATTGTATATTTCAAATGCTGTGCTGTTTACAACACATACAAAATTGTTATATAAATAAAAATCGAATTCAGGAAAATCAAACTTAATTGAAAAAAGAAAACCATATGATTTGTTGCAATAAACATCAATTTTTAATATATTTCCATTAGGATGTCCAAAATAAAATTTTGTTTTGCTAATTGAAAACTTGCTGAGGTATTTGTTCAAATCCTTTGTTAGGATGAGTTTTGGTTGAGTTTCATTAGTTGGATTTAATTTTCCTATTGAAATTTGTGAGAAAAGTATTTGTTCGTGCAGCTGAATTGGTTCAAAAAATTGAATCAACGTTTCACTCAAATATTCGGAAAATATTTGCTGTGTTTTTTTAAAAAGATTTTCAACATCATCATCTAACACTTTCAAATCATCATTTAACAAATTATTTTCAATCAGTTCAATAAATTTGATAAGATTAAAATGTTGGAAACAATTTTCGCATTCGTTAAATTTTTCTTTTATTTCATTTTTCAGTTGTAATACCTCGATTTCATGCAAATTTAATTGTTTTTCAATTTCATGGCTTTTTTCCGTAATTATTCCTTCATAATCATTTTTGTACAAATTAATATTTTTGATGATATGATTTTTAACATCGTCAAAATGTTTTTTAAGTTGTTTTTTTAAATTTTCAGTTTGACAAGCAGCAGATAACCTTTGTTCTTTAATTGATTCTAAAATATCTCCTATGATATCTAGGTTGTAGTCCAATTTAGATTTTCTTTTAAATAAAGTTTCTAAAAATTCTTTTTTAATTTCATAAAACGTTTTGATTGGGCAGGATTTATGATTAAGAAAAGTTTCACACTCAACCCATGTCTGACAAGGTTTGCAATATGATGTTTTTATGTTATCTTCTTCTTTTCTGGCATGTAAATTCATATCTGTCAAAACATGTTTTTTTGTATCTGGAATTGTCTTATGACCAATTGTACATGATGTACACAAATACAATTTGCATTCAAAACACAAAGAAATAATTATCTCTTTACGCAAACAACTCCCACAATGTACATCCGATTCTTTTTTTAAAGTAAAGTTATTAGGTGTTAAATCTTTTTGTTCATTTTTTTCATATTTAAATTTCAGATCTGGTATTATAATTTCAGTCGAGAAAAGCTTTGTGTTTAATATATTTGATTCAAAAGTAAGGTTCAAATTTTCTTTGAAACATTCGGAAAACAAACTATGGATTTGGGATGAAAAATTATTATCATCTACAAACATTTTCGTTTCAATAATTTTGCTAATTTCAAAAATTTTAGTTGAATCACAACGTTTAACTACTAATTGACATTTTTTATTCCTTTCTTCTATTTTTTTCAATAACTTTAAAACATTTTTCAGATGCATATTCAACTGTTTTTCAATTTTAAACCATTTCTCATCAATTTCAGTATTTATCTTTTTCTCACATGAATCAATATGTTTAATAAACTGGTTTTTTATTTCTTCACAATGCTGTTGAATTTTATTTTTTAAATTTTCAGCTTCTTTAGCAGCATTCAGTTTTTGTTCATTTATTGCATGCAGTTGATCCTTTATGACATCTATGCTGAGACTGTTTGCATTAAATTCCTGACATGATTTACAGTAGCATGTTGTTATTTCTTCTTTTTTAAGTGAAGTATTTTCTGTTAAAACATGTTTGTATATTGTTGGAATCTTTTCATGAAAAACCAAACACGGTGAACACAAATTAATTTGGCAATTTAAGCAATAATGTGCAGATACTGTTTTCAAACAAATTCCACATTTTTCCATGTTTTGTTTTTTTGGAAAAACACCTACAATAAGCATTATCATATTTAGTTATAATGTTTTTTAAGTCAAATAAATGAAAAGGGAGGCTTAAATGATTTCAAACTGCAAGCCAGTACCATGCCTGGATGAAAGAGGAGGAACAGTTGAAAAAATCAAATTTTTTTTCACGACAGGAAGTACTTAAGTGTTTCCAACACACAGCCATTCTAGTGTAAAAGACTATAAACTAATATGAAAAAATAATTTCAAAACTAATCTAGGACATGAATGTTTAGTTTCATAAAATAAATAACAAATGCTGTTTAAAAAATCTGTAACAAAATAATACTCAATGCAATCGTTTACATGATTGCGTGTTGAACATGTTAAATGACCCAATTTTGACAAATAAAACAACATTTTTTTAAAAACATGATGTTGATGAATGACTGAAAAACCAGTTATTACAATGTTGTCTATATATACATATATGGCGTAACATATAACATGTTCAACACGCAAACACATAAACAGCATTACTTTCGAACATATAACGCATCATTTTATCGGTTTTCTCTGACAACCTCAGATCAACACTTTCTAGGCCAGAAAACTCCTCGCACTCTCTCAACAACCTCCCCACAGACGAGAAAAGCAGACGCAATTTTGAAAAATTAGCTAAATTGTTCAGTATTTTCTATACTCAGAAGATTGAAATATTTTATGATATCCGCACTTTTCTTCTGACAACCATAACTTTAATCATCACTGAAAATTAAACGATTCTTCTTTTTCTAACCAGTTTCGAAGAGGTGATTCCCGTTGAAATTAGCAAATTTATAGCTTGTTGAAATATTTTTCTCATAGACCCTTTTTTATCAAAATTGTATACATTGTTCCGACATACTTTGTGGACGGCATTATCTAAACTATGTAATTTGTACGCGAGCGAAGACGCGTCGTATAATTCTTGCATATCAACTTATATAATTTCCAATGTCTGTATGTAGGTATGGTATGTGTGTATGTATGTATGTATGTATGTATGTATGTATGTATGTATGTATGTATGTATGTATGTATGTATGTATGTATGTATGTATGTATGTATGTATGTATGTATGTATGTATGTATGTATGTATGTATGTATGTATGTATGTATGTATGTATGTATGTATGTATGTATGTATGTATGTATGTATGTATGTATGTATGTATGTATGTATGTATGTATGTATGTATATATATATGTGTGTGTATGTATGTATGTATGTATGTATGTATGTATGTATGTATGTATGTATGTATGTATGTATGTATGTATGTATGTATGTATGTATGTATGTATGTATGTATGTATGTATGTATGTATGTATGTATGTATGTATGTATGTATGTATGTATGTATGTATGTATGTATGTATGTATGTATGTATGTATGTATTTATGTATGTATGTATGTATGTTAGCAATTTTGCATAACGCGGCCGCCACGATTGTCAGCAATCAAGGATATCTTGATATATCAAGACATCCTTGATATATCAAGACATCCTTGTCAGCAATCAGCCGTTGATAAATTAGTGCAACACCGTCTAATAAAGTTATTACGTAATCTTACACTGTCAGTCCTAGAGTTCAAAAAAGTTTCAGCTGATTGGAAGACGGGAAGATAGTTAAATTTCACTTTCAAGGTTTGCAAACTTTTAAGCAAGCAGTCAAGACCGGCAGTAAAGTTACTATAAGAAATATAATAAAAACATTTATAAATTACTGAATGAAACAAGCACACTGTAACAATCTACTACGTAATTTGTCTCAAAATATGTACAAAACAAGATAAACAGCAGTTTTAATCATACACAAAACGACAGGTACAAGGAAAGGCAAAAAGCAACTCAACTCACTTTAGTTTTCTTGAGAAATTAACTTTTCAGAAACTTGTCGATACTATAATTACGGAGCCAGTCAAGTTTTTAAGAACATGTCCTGACTGACTGACTGACTGACTGACTGACTGACTGACTGACTGACTGACTGACTGACTGACTGACTGACTGACAGATGACTGACTGATAATCAACGCCGAGCTCAAACGCCTCATCCTAGGAACGTGAAATTTGGAACTTATATTACTTTTATAGCGTAAACATCCGCTAAGAAAGGATTTTTGAAAATTTTGCTCCTGAGGGGAAAAAACTGGAAAACAAATTTTTTTCTAAAACAATGTATATCTCGAAAACCAAAAATGAAGAGATTTTGAAATTTGGTATATAGATTCTTTTTGAAAAATAAAAAGATAGGTGTTTCACCATTTTTTGAAAATTCGGTTTCCCGGATCTCAAATGTGGGTTGGAAAATTGGGTTATTTGGTTTTTAAAGTAGCTGCTACTCAAAAACTGTGAATGCTACAGGAGTGAAAATTAGTATTTAGTTTCTACTCCAAAAATAATGAAATACGTGTTTTAGCATTTTTTGAAAATTTGGTTTCCAGGACTTCAAATGTGGGGTGGAAAATAGGGTTATTTGTTTTTTAAAGTAACTGCTACTCAAAAACTGTAAATACCACAGATGTAAAAATTAGTATTTAGTTTCTATTCTAAAAATAAAGATATACGTGTTTTACCATTTTTTTAAAATTTGGTTTTCAGGACCTCAAATGTGGGGTGGAAAATAAGGTTATTTGGTTTTTAATGTAACTGCTACTCGAAAATAGTAGATGCTACAGGAGTAAAAATTAGTATTTGGTTTCTACTCCAGAAATAATGATATACGTGTTTTACCATTTTTTGAAATATTGGTTTCCAGTTCCAGGACCTCAAATGTGAGGTGGAAAAAAGGTTATTTGATTTTAAAATAACTGCTACTCAAAAACTGTAAGTGCTACATATGTGAAAAATAGTATTTTGAGGTTTTGTGCCGGTTAAAAGTAAATGAGTTCAGTTTATCACCGGACGGACGGGCCAAGCCGTTATTTTAGGGTCTTCATACGGCCTGCCCAAACCTTAAATCAAGGTGGGACGGGCCGAGATTTTTAACCAAGTATATAGACATTTTAGTGATTTTATGGTGTTCAGGCTAAACGTGAAGTCAAGGTGGGACGGGCCGAAGTTTTTCATCAAGTATATAGAACTTCTAGGCCTGTAAAAACGGGCCGGGCCCATATTAGACGGGCCGGGCCAGAAATTTCGGTTTTTGAAACGGGTTGGGCCAAGTTGTCGACGGGCCGAGCCGAGACCTAAAAAATTGATCCGTGCAGTACTCTACTATGTATGCATGGTTCAAATTCTCAAATTTCATGCGAGCGAAGCCGCTACGGGCACTGCTAGTATATAATATTTTTTAAAAAGAATATAGAGAAAATCATAATTCATCTACTTTAATTTTTTGTCAAAATCAACAACATGACAAACAGCACTTTAAACATAACATAAAGGAAATGATGGGCGCAAACTCTAGTCTCTATATCCATATTATAATTATATAAAATATTGTTCATATATATGTTCTATAAATAAATGTATGTATATATTATTAAAAATCCTTTTTATAGTTATACATGATATCGCTTAATTTGAAATGACAGTCAATTTTTGTTACTTTGTTACAGACGCTTCCTTTTGTAGCAGTTGGTCACGTGCATTCGAATGACTCGCTAGGATTGGTCGTAGCAGCGCGGCTTCACAAGCCGAAACCAAGGAAACCATGGCGACTCTTCTTAGGAAGAAAAAAACTGCCAGAAATTATTACGGCAAATATTTTAGACAAAATTTAGTTTCGTAATCCATTAGAGTGCATTGTTCCGGAAAAGTAGAAAACAGAATCGGTATTTGACGGAAACAAAAAAGGTTAAATACGATAAAAAACGATGAAATCGTGCCACGTAGAATAGACTGACGCGTCCGGCAGCTACAAGAGCGCCATAGATAAGTAAGGCTGTTGATGAAAAGCTGAGTCTCCTATGCGACTGAAGAGTGCTCAGTGGGACGATTTTAGAAGCTAGATAAGGTGGTGCTAAACCGTTGAGACACTTGAAGACCAGTAGAGCCACTTGGAAGTTGATTCTGTGCTCGGAGACCAAGAGATTTAATTTAACAATCTTATAAATGGAAAGCTATTCAAGTTTTGTAAAGTGTTTCATTTGCTCAGAAGAAATTAAAGATGCTCGAATGCTTCCATGTTTGCACAGTTTTTGTCTTGAATGTCTCAGAGTTGAATTTAATGAAAAGCTGTCAAATAAAGAAAACAAATTAAGTTGCCCAAAATGTGATATTTGTTTTGAACAACCTGAAGGAGGTTTAAAAAATTTAAAGAAAACTAAATTTATTAAATGTTTCACTGAAACTAATAAAATATTCTGTGGAACTTGCTCCAAAGGAGAAGTTACCAGTTTTTGCTTGGAATGCAAGTTGTATTTGTGTTTGTCATGTTTATCTGTTCATCAGAAAATTTCTTCAGCAGAAAATCACGTTTTGGCAAAAATAAATTCGATGACAAAAGAAGATTTTGAAGCATCATATTGCAAATCTTGTCGGAAATGGGTTGAATCAAAAAAACCTTCTGATCATGAATCTTGCATCTTGACAACTTTTGCAGAATTTAAAATAACCTTTCAAAAACATTTGGAGCAAGAAATATCAAAAAACTACAACGACATAGAAACTCTGAAAACAAATTTAAATGCAATTAATACACAAAAACAGTCTGTTGAAAATGAAACTAAAAAATTGAAAATACAAATTCAAGAACATTGCGAAGATCTCAAACTTAAATTTATCAATTTTATTGATTCATGCCAAAATGATTTCAATGCAATTATTGATAGAAAAAGCAATGAAATTGATCAAACGTTGATTTATTATTCAGAAAAATTGTTAAAATTGAAGACAGAACTTGAAGAAAAAGTTGAAAAATATAAAAAATGGTCTCAACATTTTAATCCACTTAATCTTATTGAAGCAATTGAAAATGATAATGTTAAATTGTTAGATGAAGATGAAAATAATTCAAAAAAAAATTATGAATTGATTTTAAAGTGTTTTAATGAAAAGTTGAATCTTGTTTTTAAACCAAAACCGTTGGATACAAAATTTCATTCCTCACAATTTTCAATAGGAAATTTAATGTCAGCTAATAAAATTCAACCTGAGCTTATTAAAACAATTGCCATTAATAATTATATTGGCAAAATATCGATTAGACAAACAAAAGTGTATATCAGGAGTCTCAGAGATGGTTCTTATAAAATTGAAGTTTATTGCAAAACAACATATAAATACCTTTTTTCCATTGATTTAAATATAAGAATCTTTTGCACTACAGAAGCCGAATTAGTTGATAATTTCTTGTGCGTGTTAAACGATTCCTCACTGGATGTTTATAATCTTGAAAAACAGAAAGACAGTCCTGATTGGAAGAAAACTATAAAACTCGAGTTTAAAGGAAATGCGATTGTCGGTTCATCGGATAAGAAATTGTTTGTTTTAGAAAATAAAAAATTTATTGAAATTACATTGAATGGCGAAATCGTACGTGCCATTATTTTACCCGAGTATACATATATCATTACTGGCTTGAATGGATATCACTTTGCAATTTCAAATCATTTAGGACTTCATCTAATAAACTGCAAAGGAGATATCATTAAACAAGTTGATTTAAGACCAGGCTTCCCTAGGCCTAATCATAGACTGACAACAGACAACAATTGTAACTTATTTGTTAGTGACTCTTTTTACAAAAATATTCAGGTATATGAATTTAATTTTAATTTTGTAAAATCGTTTAATGCTCAATGTCAACCGATAGATATTTGTTTTGATTCAACAACAAATCGTTTATTAGTGGTTGGCAAAGTAGAAAAATCTTTTATCATAAACGTTTTCCAATTGTGATGTATATTTATTTATAACTAGCTCTGTTACCCAGTGTTACTTGGGTTTTTTACAGGATTTTCGTTTGTTGGTTTTTGTCAAAAAAAATTGTTTATCGGTGGTTGGTATAAAAGATTCTTATTTGATAAATGCTTTTCAATTGTGACGTTTTTGTTTTCTCATTAAATTGAACTCATTTAGCTTGGTTTTTATATTTTTATTTGTTTTATTGATTAAATAAAAACGTAATTCGAGTATAATTAAAAAAATAAAAAAAAAATGATTTAAAAAATTGGTTTAGTAAATACATTTTACAGATGATAATTAATAGTGGTGTTGTAAAAAATTACTTTTTATGCAACAGAAATTTTTAACGGTGATAAAACTCGTGTATTTGAATAATTAATTTTTGTTTTGAATGATGGATCGCTGATAATAATTAAGTTTATTTAGATTATTGTTAAAATAAAAATGAAAATAAATGACCCGTGATAGTCGAAAGAAAATTCAAATTTCTGCGCAATGATTATTAAGATCTTTATATTTCCAAGCCTTTCATATCAAACACTTTATGCTTCCAATGTGAAAATGACTTTAAAAAGACCAGGCGCACTAAATAAAGTTAGATAGATAGCCAAACTCATCTGCAGTTTAAGAAAATGTATTTTTTTTAAAGTCACAGATTGCAAATCTGTCTCTAAGTACATTTACCAATCCATACCGAATTCATAAAATTCGTGCATTTGACAAATGGGCATTCAAATAAATAAATAATTTGTGCACTAATCGCAATTGTTCGAAGGTGAGAATATGTTTTTATTTTATTTGATTTTATTCGAATGATTACAGCTAAAATAGAAAACTTGATAATTCTAATTGTGAATAAGGTTGAATTACAGTTAAATATCACTTAGTATATACTTTTCTTTGCACATTACGCGCCTGTTATATACATTTTTGAATGTTTTAGCAAGTTAAATGCATGTAGGTACACGTTACACGTCTTTTTATATCATGGGTGGCCAACCCAGGGGCTATCAATTGGCGGCCCACTCTGCTTTGTTTAAATATTTGAAATTTATAGTAAAATCGTTTAAAACCTTTCTTAAAAATTGAAAATATACAAAGCAGTACACATCAAAAACATACATTTAATAAATTATTAACCATATGTCGTCAACCTAGGGTGTATCACACCCCAGAGGGTATAATTAAGCTTGTTTCTCATAAAATGGAATGCTTCTGTGACATCTAGTAGCCTTACCTTCCCAAGACTCTGACAATATTTTGGTAATTTTGAATGATGGATTTTGGAAATGCGAACGGTTAAATGGTCCTACGACATATTCCGTCATCCTGGGATGTCCGACACCCCATCAACATTGAAGCCCATTTCAACAAAATTATGATTACCAGAATGTGAAGAAGTGAAACAAGACTATAATAAAAATGGCAGAAGTGATTCTGAAAAAGCAAGTTATGTAAAAACACAAGCAGAATCCAACCGTGGACCACCACCGGTACGTCGTAGAGTGATAAAAATTTGGCCATCTATGTACGGCCGGCTGATAAACAGAGCAATCATGAGTTTCACAAGTGACAATTTATGCATTTTAGAGTTTATTTGTTAACAACACCATTGTAATATTTTATCAGTGTTATTTCAATGACCACGCCATGTTCAGATACGTTCAACAAAATACTATAAAACGCTTGAAGTCATCAGGTTTGAACCTATGGGGTGTCTTACAAAATATAAAAATCTACTATAACCTTTTTAAAAAAATTGATTTAAATTGTTTTTTTATGTTATTAAGTAAAGGCAAAGATTTTAAAAGAAATAGCACATTTTATTTTGATTTTAATTTATTTTATTTTAGATTCAAGTCAGTTATATGTTTGTAGCTGTTATGATTTTTCGACAGCATCCAAAATATTTTTATGTGTAGGTCCGCCAAGATGTGGGATTAAGCAAAAAACGGTACTAAATTCCCGATCCGGAGTTATCCGGACCCCAAGCTGCAAGTATAGGTAAAATTTTGTTGCATTTGTGTTAATTCCTCATTTTCGACGCAATAAATATAAAATAAGTAAGTGTAAATAAAAATCAAATCAATTTTAACAAATTATAACTCTGTAAAAGCGTCTTACCAACACTTCAAGTGTATAGATTATGGCGTAGTTTTGGGGTGATTCCATAATTGGAGATTTTAGGGATTCATCACCACACTAGCCAAACTCTGCATTTTCTTCCAGCGAATCAATACAATTAAACATTTTAAAGTATAAAATTGTATAAACGTAAAAAAACAGAAATTATTCCATGGTGATGACTTATTCCATGACAGCAGTGCCCGTCGTGGCTTTGGTTGATTGAACTTAAAAAATTTAAATCATGCATCCATAGAGCATCCATACACAATGTTTTGAAACCTGGTCAGGCTCAGTTTATGGGCAGAAAATTCCAGGCCTGGCTTATTTAGACAAACGTTTTAAGCCCATACTGGCCAGTTTTATGGGCACAAAATTGAAACCTGGACCGGTCCGTGCTGAATTGGACTCAGCCAGTTTTAACAGACACAAATCCTCAAAGTTCAGAAACTAGTTTCTCCAAAAAAATAAGAAAACAGGTATTTTATTATCTTTTAAGAAAAACCAAAATACTGAATTTTAATGATTTCAAATTTCCAGTTTTTGAGTTTTCAAGCAAATCACTTTTTTTCGATCCTACTTTGTAGTCCCAGAAGTAAAATAAAAATTGGTAAAATATGTGTAACAAGGACAGTTTGGCTGTGTCTGAGTTATAAATCTTTTCCAATTAAAGCATTTTTGTAATTTTCAGTGTGCTTTTAAACCATTTTTGAATTTTTATTATGATGTAAAATAACTGAACAGTTAACTGAAATTTTTACTCTATATGACCAATTTCAAACAGAAAAAGTCAAAAATTTTCTTGGGGTTCAATTGAGCCCCAAGACCTCGCGATTTGAAAAGGAAAAAAAACGGGAGAGAGGGAATATGAGAGAAGAGAGAAAAATTTCCTGCGGGCGCCCTTGTGGAAATATACAAATCTTAATAATCATTGCACGGAAATTTGAATTTTCTTTCGGCTAGAAAGTAAAATCGTCACAATTGAAAAGCATTTAACAAATAAAAAATTTTCATATAAACCACCGATAAGTAATTTTTTGACAAAAAACCAAGTAACACTGGGTAATCCAGCTAGTTACAAATAAATAAACATCACCATTGGAAAACATTTAAGATAAAAGATTGGTTTTTTACGCCAACAACTAATAAACGATTTGTTGTTGAATCAAAACAAATATTTGTCGGTCGACATTGAGGATTAAAAGATTTTAACAAATTTAAATTTAAATTAAAATCATATACATGAATATTTTCTTCATAACCATTGAAAAGAAATAAGTTACAATTGTTGTCTGTTGTCAGTTCTTGGACGCCTGGTTCTATATAAACTTCTTTAATAACATCTCCTTTGCAGTTTATTAAATAAAGTCCTGGATGACTTGCAATTGCAAAGTGATATTTTTTCAAGCAAGTAATTTTTGAAAAAGAAAAAGAACCTTCGAATTTTAAACATTCCGGTAATATAATGACACGTACAATTTCACCATTCAATGTGATTTCAATTAATTTCTCATTTTCTAGGACAAGCAATTTCTTATCCGATGAACCGGCAATCCTATTTCCTTTAAACTCGAGTTTTCTAGTTTTCTTCCAATCGGGACTGTCTTTCTGTTTTTCAAGATTATAGACATCCAGTAAAGAATCGTCTAACACGCAAAATAAATTATCAACTAATTCGACGTCCAGAGAGGCTTCTATAGTGTTTGTGAATGTTATATTTAAATCAATGCAAAAAAGGTATGCATATGTTGTTTTGCAATAAACTTCAATTTTAAAAGAATCATCTCCGAGACTCCCGATATACACCTTTGTTTGGCTAATCGATATTCTCTCAAAATAATCAGTTATGGCAATTGTTTTAATAAGCTCAGGTTGAATTTCATTAGTTGGCATTAAATTTCCTATTGAAAATTGTGAGGAATAAAACCTTGTATCCAACGGTTTTGGTTTAAAAACAAGATTCAACTTTTCATTAAAACACTTTAAAATCAATTCATAATTTTTTCTTGAATTATTTTCATCTTCATCTAACAATTTAACATTATCATTTTCAATTGCTTCAATAAGATTAATTGGATTAAAATGTTGAGACCATTTTTTATACTTTTCAATTTTTTCTTCAAGTTCTGTCTTCAATTTTACCAATTCTTCTGAATATAGAATTATATCTTGATTAATTGTATTACTTTTTCTATCAATAATGGCATTGAAGTCATTTTGGCATGAATCAATAAAATTGACAAATTTAAGTTTAAGATCTTCGCAATGTTCTTGAATTTGTATTTTCAATTTTTTAGTTTCATTTTCAACAGAGAGTTTCTGTATATTAATTGAATTCAAATTTGTTTTCAGAGTTTCTATGTCGTAGTAGTTGTTTAATGTTTTTTGTTCCAAATTTTTTTGAAAGGTTATTTTAAATTCTGCAAAAGTTGTCAAGATGCAGGATTTATGATTAAAAAGCTTTCCTGAATCAACCCATTTCTGACAAGATTTGCAATATGATACTTCAAAATCTTCTTTTTCCATGGTATTAATTTTTGCTAAGACATGATTTTTTGTTGAAGGAATTCTTCTATGTGCAGATATACACGATGAACACAAATACAACTTGCATTCAAAACATAAACTAATAACTTCTTCTTTTAAGCAAGATCCACAAAATATTTTATTAGTTTCAGTGATTTAATAAATTCATTTTTCTTTAAATTTTCTAAACCTCCTTCAGGTTGTTGAAAACAAATATCACATTTTGAACATTTTAATTTGTTTTCTTTGTTTGAAATTTTTTCATTAAAAACTTTGAGACATTCAAAACAGAAACTGTGCAAACATGGAAGCATTCGAGCATCTTTAATTTCTTCCGAGCAAATCAAACATTTTACAAAACTTGAATAATTTTCCATTTCTATAATTGTTAAATTTAATTATGAAACAGTTTAAAAAGTTTAAGCAAAAAAGATAATATTAAATGTTAAAAACAGCTGTATTTTATTGTAAACCACTAGAGCAGAACAGTATACACGATTATTTTCATAATTTATATTTGTAGCAGCCTAGTGCTTTGAATAGTCTGTAGCAACTTATTCACAAACTTTTACTGGCTGAGGCAAGAAGTTAAAGTAAAATGTAAATGTTTAGACAAATAATTTTTTAAATAAACCGTAATAAGCAATATCGGGTGTTGAAGACGTAACTTGATTTTACTGCCAACAAAATATTGGTTTGGTTAGTTGATTTTGCTTAGGAAACTGCTGAATAAGTTTTGTAGAGTTTGATACATTCGTAAAAACATACAAGGTTTGCAATAATTAAACAATTGTTTGAATAATTGAAAACAATTTTTTGTTGCATAACTACCAATTATTTCTTAATGCATTTTTTGAAAAATACACCATAATCTAGCATTCTTACAAATTTTTTGAATTTTTGCTTTACGGTAATCCATAATAGTTCAGCTTGTTTTATTCAGGATATTGGCCTAAATTATTGTTTCGTCAATGTTCAAGAATTTGCACCATTTAAATCTTTTCATTTCAAAAACTTATTTCAAAATTCATTTTTTCACTAAAATAGTAAATGACGTTTTTTTTTGGTTTTATCAAATTTTCAGATATGAAATGTGGTTTAGATACTATTGAATGTGGTAATTAGATAATGCGGTTGTTCTATCTACTAGCATTTTTTAAAGATTGTTTAATGTGGATCAAACCTGGTTCAAGCAAATTAAAATCACTACATTTCATCCCATGCCTTCGTAAGACAGCTTCATCATTTTTTGAAAAAAAAATCCAGCTTAATGTTTAAGCAAGCAAGCAAGAGCTCACTTGTTTTCTTTATCCAGCTCGCTCTTCAGTTCCCGGCTGCTTTTCCGATACCGCTTGGTTTCCTGTACCTGCTCATTTTCTAGTTTCCGCTCGCTTTCTCATTCACGTTTAATTCGCTTTCTCGCTCCCGCTCACTTTGTGACTGATCTCAATTTATTTTCACACAATCCTTTTTCTAGTAGCTATCATTAATGTATTACAATCGTTTGAATGGTGTAGCAATGCATAAAGGACATACACACAGACTGTCAATTTATATATAAAAATTTAAAAATGAGTTTTTTGTGTGAACAATATTGTTTTTATGGTTTGATTGCTTTTTAGCCTTTTTGAAGGTGAATTGTTTTTGTAAAAATTAATTGTTTTATACTTCAATTTAGCAATCTTAAAAATGGAAAGTTATTCAAGTTTTGTAAAGTGTTTCATCTGTTCAAAAGAAATTAAAGATGCTCGGATGCTTCCATGTTTGCACAGTTTCTGTTTTGAATGTCTTAAAAGAAAATTTATTGGAAAAATGTCAAACAAAGAAATCAAAATAAATTGTCCAAAATGTAATATTTTTTTTGAAATACCTGAAGGAGGTTTAGAAAATTTAAAGAAAAATGAATTTATTGAATGTCTTACAGAAACTAATAAAATAATCTGTGGAACTTGCTCCAAAGAAGAAGTTACCAGTTTCTGCTTGGAATGCAAATTGTATTTATGTTCATCATGTGTATCTGTTCATAGAAACATTCCTTCAACAAAAAATCACGTTTTGGCAAAAATAAATTCGATGACAAAAAAAGATTTTGAAGCATCATATTGCAAATCTTGTCAGAAATGGGTTGAATCAGAAAAAACTTTTGATCATGAATCTTGCATTTTGACAAATTTTGCAGAATTTAAAAAAACCTTCCACAAAAACTTGGAGCAAGAAATAATTAAAAACTACAGCAACATAGAAACTCTGAAAACAAATTTAAATGCAATTAATACACAAAAACAGTCTGTTGAAAATGAAACTAAAAAATTGAAAATACAAATTCAAGAACATTGCGAAGATCTCAAACTTAAATTTATCAATTTTATTGATTCATGCCAAAATGATTTCAATGCCATTATTGATAGAAAAAACAATGAAATTGATCAAAAGTTGATTTATTATTCAGAAAAATTGTTAAAACTGAAGACAAAACTTGAAGAAAAAATTGAAAAATATAAAAAATGGTCTCAACATTTTAATCCACTTAATCTTATTGAAGCAATTGAAAATGATAATGTTAAATTGTTAGATGAAGATGAAAATAATTCAAGAAAAAATTATGAATTGATTTTTAAGTGTTTTAATGAAAAGTTGAATCTTGTTTTTAAACCAAAACCGTTGGATACAAAATTTCATTCCTCACAATTTTCAATAGGAAATTTAATGTCAACTAATAAAATTCAACCTGAGCTTATTAAATCGATTACCATAACCAGTAATTTTCACAAATTATCGATTAGCCAAACAAAAGTGTATATCGGGAGTCCAAGTAAAGACGAAGATTCTTATAAAATTGAAGTTTATTGCAAAACAACATATAAATATCTTTTTTCTTTTGACTTAATTGTAGGAATTGAATACATTTTAAAAATTGAATTAGTTGATGATTTCTTTTGCATGTTAAATGATTCCTCACTGGATGTTTATAATCTTGAAAAACAGAAAGACAGTCCTGATTGGAAGAAAACTATAAAACTCAAGTTTAAAGGAAATGCGATTGTCGGTTCATCGGATAAGAAATTGTTTGTTTTAGAAAATAAGAAATTAATTGAAATCACATTGAATGGCGAAATTGTACGTGTCATTGTATTTCCCGAGTATACAGTTTCCATTACTGGCTTGAAAAAATATCACTTTGCAATTTCAAATTATGTAGGACTTCATTTAATAAACTGCAAAGGAGATATCATTAAACAAATTAATTCAAAATCAGGCTTAACTAGACATAGACTGACAACAGACAACAATTGTAACTTATTTGTTGGTGACTCTTATGAAACAAATATTCAGGTATATGATTTTAATTTTAATTTTGTAAAATCGTTTAATGCTGAATGTCAACCAAATGATGTTTGTTTTGATTCAACAACAAATCGTTTATTTGTGGTTGGCGAAGAAGTACAATCTTTTATCATGAATGTTTTCCAATTGTGATGTATATTTGTTTATAACTAGCTTTGTTAACCAGTGTTACTTGGGTTTTTACAGGATTTTCGTTTCGTTTTTGTCCATAAAATTGTTTATCGTGGTATAAAAGATTCTTGTTTGTTGAATGCTTTTCAATTAAGACGATTAAGACATTCTCTTTTCATTGAACTCATTTTGCTTGGTTTTTATACTTTTATTTGTTTTATTGATTTAGTTAAAACGTGATTTAGTTCTAATTTCAAACAAATCAAAATTAATTTAATTAATAATTTAGTAAATACATTTTACAGATAATAATTAATATTAGTGTTAAAAATTAATTGTTATGCAACTAACCTTTTAAACGGTAATAAAACACGTGTATTTAAATAATAGTTTTTTTAAATGATGGAACACTGAGAATTAATTTCATTCAGATTATTATTAAGATAAAAATTAAAATATGTGGCCCATGATAGTCGAAAAAGTTTTTAATTTCCGCAGGCCGGTCAAGGCCGTGATTTTAGCGTCTTCAGACGGGCCGGGCCAAACCTTAAGTCAAGGTGGGACAGGCCAAGATTTTTCGCAAAATTTATAAAAATTGTAGGCCTGTAGAAACAGACCGGGCCCAAATTAAACAAACGGGCCTGGAATTTTGGCTTATAAAACGGACTGGACCGAGTTGCCGTGCAGTACTCTACTATATGATGCACGGTTCAAATTCTCTAATTTCAAGCTAGCAAAGCCGCTCTGGTATTAAAATATATAAAGAAGTTTGTTTAAATTGGTAATTTCTTTAAATCGGCTTTATGATCCTGTTAAGATAGTTTACTAATTGAAAGAGAGAGAAGACAAAAGCAGATAATTTAATTAGTTTTTCCAATTTTTACGTAAAAATTTAATTGCCGATGAGTAGGAAAATTTGTAAAAAGTTGCACTTTTTTCTAAACGGTAATTTTAAATCATCAAGTTAAAAAATTTTGAAATTTGTAGTTGAATAAATGTTCCCAGTAAATTATTTGTCGTCATCAGAATCAATTAAAATGATCTGCTCTCTACATAAAGGACAAACATTCAATTCAATAAAAACATTCCAGTCATCTACTTCGAATGCTTGACTCCTAGAAAAAAGGAAATCTAACGTAAAATAATGTTTATTTCAATTTGTAATTAAAATAAAATAATAAAACTTGAAAAAATTGTTAAAAAAATAAAACTAACCTGAATAACAATTAAACGCCTTTAAATAAAATATTCTTTGTTTTATATAAACAATTATTGAATATAAATACATTTTTTAATGTGTTATAAACAGTTAAATAACGAAATTACAAATGATTTTATGTTTATTCACCTGAATGGTAGCGGATCATTTCAATTTCATTAGAAACAAATAATCTTGGACAAATAATCTAAAAAAATTACTTTTTTTAATTAGTTTTTTTTTCAATTTAAATTTTGATTTAACCCCATCAAACATTTTTTTCATATTAGTCAATCAAGTTGTTAGTATTGCAATGACACGTTTTTGAATCTTATTTTGAAATGACTATTGAGATGAACAAATACCGTTGAATAATCATTACTGGGATCAAAAACCAGTTACTAATGGACAAATTTTTTACAATTTTTACCGTTGCTGCAGTAAATACAATCAAAATTTACACAACAAAATAACACGGTTGAATTAATATTTTTGTTGTCCTATTCTGGTTGCTATTTTACACCAATAAGTTCCTGCACTTTCTTCTCTTGCATGAAGTATTGTGATATTACAAAATTGTGTTTCTCGTTGACAAAAAGCTTTGTAATTTCTCCATGATTTGTATTCATTCATACTATAAATAACAATTTCTTCTGTATTTGTTCCATATTGTTTATAGCTCCACGTTAATCTTCTAACATTAGCTGCATGATAACTCTTTTGATTTTCTTAAAGATTTATTATCTCTATATTTTTTGAATATTTAACTTTTAGCAAGTAAAAAAAACAAAAATAATCAAAATAATGTAAAATAAATTTAGGTTTATTTTGTATATTTTTATTACTAGAATAATTTTATTTTTTTTAAGTTGACTCAAATATTTACCAATTATATAAATTTAACTATCGTTTCTTAACATCACCTTCATTAACAGTATTTTCACTTTTTGTCATGGACGATATAAACAACCAGAAAAATGCCCACAACAACATTTAAAAATATATTCCTATCAGTAACGTCAAATGTTTTCAGAAGACGTTCAATATGAAAAATAATAATAGGAAGTTGCTTCAAAAATTTTAAAAGGTCACTTGAATAAAAAATTTTTATCTCAAACGGCTGTTACTTTAAACATAATTTATGATAATGAGAATAAATTAATTTTACCTGTGTGCCATTGTGACAGTGTCGGTGAGCTGAATTCAGTGGTGTAGCGTAAAAGAGGATGTGAGTGCGGATGACTCCAAGTGGGACAAATATCGGTGGCAAAGTTAGCCTGTCTAACGAAAGCGGAGCTGTTGGCAATGTGGTAAAGCATTCGCCTGTCGGCCTGAGGTCGGCGGTTCAAATCTCACCGGCGTCACCAGCGTCTGTGTTGGGTATTTAAAGGCAGGCACCTTAAAAATCTACCGCTAGTTATTTAGGAGAGACTTTGGCACGATGCGTTCTATTAGCTCTCTTAAGCAAGGAAATAGCCATTACGTGATTCTATTTATTAGATACATCATAACTTAAAAGTAATATTTTTAATACAAGTAAAACAATCTTAGAAAAACATTTATACAAAATTTTGGAAAATTGTTCAAATATTAACTAAAAATACTTCAATTTAGTCACAAACAATTATTTGAAATTTATAAAATAATGAAAAGTTTTTTTTGCAGTTTTAAAATTACAGTTTTATTGTATTATTATAGTTTTTTGATTTTTTACAAAACAAAACAAATTGATAGTTTTTAAAACTAAACAAAACAAACATAGCTATTAAAATAAAAAAAACTCAAAAGATCATATAGTGAAGTTAATATAAAGTATTAATAACTCAAAATATCATATAGTGAAGTTATTATAAAGGATTAATAACTCAAAATATCATATAGTAAAGTTAGTATAAATGGTTAATAACTCAAAACATTATATAGTGAAGTTAGTATAAAGAATTAATAACTCAAATAATCATATAATGAAGTTAATATAAAAGATTATTAACTCAAAACATCATATAGTGAAGTTAATATAAAGGATTAATAACTCAAAACATCATATAGTGAAGTTAATATAAAGGATTAATAACTCAAAATATCATATAGTGAAGTTAGTATAAAGGATTAATAACTCAAAATATTATATAATGAAGTTAATATAAAAGATTAAGAACTCAAAATATCATATTTAACAAACAATTTTAAACAGAAAGCGTTTTCAACAACCACAAACAAACAATTTTTGTTGAATCAAATCCAAAACATGTTGGTTTACAGTGAAAATCGAAGGAGTTCAAAAAAATTATTGAAAATCAAAGACATGAATTAAGCTACAAATAAACTAGAATTGTTGTCAGTTGCTAGTCCGTATACAGTAATTTCGCTTGCTTATATATCACAACATGCAATAGCAAAATTTTCTTTCAAGAAGACAATACTCAACTATTTACACAAATTAAAACATTCTAGTAATTTACAAATAAATTTCAAATATTATTATTCAACGTTTTTTAAATTATAATGCTATTTAAGATTTTAATCATTTTATTTTATTTGTTATTTGAAATGTTTTCAATAAATTTAAAAATTAAATAGAGTGTAAAATCAATGACAAAAAATTATATGCAATGGATTTTAACAATTTTTCATGATGGGAAGTACTTTATAATTTAAAAAAAAATTTTTAAAGTAATTATAAAGAGAAATTTAAAGAAACGTTGTTTTTGCAATAAAATTTTTAGTTTATCAATCAAATTTGTTTGGAATCATTTAAACTATTCTGTATAGCTGAAAATTTAATTTTTTAAAATAAACATGTAAACAACCAAAAAATTCAAATTAATTACTATTTAAATATACAAGAATTGAAAACGTTACAATTGGAAAACTTTTAATAAACAAATATCTTTACCACTAAGCACCAAACCACGATTTGTCGATGAATCAATACCAAAACATGGAAATTCACACTGAGCATCAAAAGAATTCAAGTAATTCAAATCAAAATCAAAGACATGAATTTTTTTTCCAAAACAATCAGTTATGAATAAATTAGAATTGTGATCAGTTGTGACTGCATTTAACTCAATTGCGTTAGGTAATAATAATGGATAAATTTCTTTAAGAATATGTCCATCGCAGTTGATTAAACAAATTTTGTAACGACTTCCTATTGCAAAATTGTCTTTTAAACGATCAACACTTGGATTTTTATAACGACTAAAATGTATTTCTGGTAAATAATGATAACCACTAAAATATATTTTTGGTAATTTAGAGAGAAATTGTATTCCATTTTCTAGTGTTATTTCAAATAAGTCTTTGTCTTTAAAAAAGTACAAGTTTTTATCCGTTGAATAAAAATATTCTGATCCATCAAATCTATGCTTTATTGTTTTTTTCCAATCAGTACTATTCTTCTGTTTTTCAAGGTTATATATTTCTAATGCTGAGTTATTTATAACACATAAGACATTGTTATATAAATAAAACTGGAATTTAGATTGTTGAAACTCAATTGAAGAAAAAAAACCATATGATTTGTTGCAATAAACATCAATTTTTAATATATTTCCATTAAGATATCCAAAATATAATTTTGTTTTGCTTATTGAAAACTTGCTGAAGTGATTGTTTAATTTTTTTGTTAGGATGAGTTTTGGTTGAACTTCACTAGTTGGATTTAATTTTCCTATTGAAATTTGTGAGAAAAAAATTTGTTCGTGCAGTTGAATTGGTTCAAAAAATTTAATTACCGTTTCACTCAAATACTCGGAAAATATTAGTTTTGTTTTCACAAAAAGATTTTCAACATCATCATCTAACATATTCAAATCATTATTTAACAAATTATTTTCAATTAGTTCAATGAATTTGATAAGATTAAAATGCTGGAAATTTTTATATTCGTTACGCTTTTCTTTTATTTTATCTTCAAGTTCTAATATTTTGTTTGCATGCAAATTTAATTGTTTTTCAATTTCATTGATTTTTTCAGTAATTAATCCTTCATAACTATTTTTGTACAAATCAATGTTTTTTATAATTTGATTTTTAATACCTTCAATTTTTTTTTGAAGTTGTTTTTTTAAATGTTTAGTTTTCCTAGTAACAAATAACCTTTGTTCTCTAATTGCTTTCCGAATTATTTCTATGGTAACTAATTTGTAGTTTAATTTAACTTGTTTTTCTATTACGTTTCTATCAAATTCCCTTTTAATTTGAGAAAACGTTTTGAGTGGGCAGGATTCATGATTAAGTAAAGTTTCACAGTCAACCCATGTGTGACAAGGTTTGCAATATAATGTTTTTATGTTATTTTCTTCTTTTCTGGTATGTAAATTTATATCTGTCAAAACATGTTTCTTTGTAGCTGGAATTTTCTTATGACCAATTGTACATGATGTACACAAATACAATTTGCAATCAAAGCACAAAAAATAAATATCTTCACGGGAACAACTCCCACAATGTATATTCGATTCCTTTTTTAAAACAAAATTATGAAGTTGCATATCTTTTTCTTCAGTCAAAACATGTTTTTTTTTATATAAATTTTTCTTATGACCGATTGTACATGATGTACACAAATAGATTTCGCATTCAAAGCACAAAGAACAAATTTCTTTAAGCGAACAATCCCCACACTCTATTATCTCCAAAGCATAGTTATGAGGTGTTAAATCATTTTGTTCATTTCTTTCATATTTAAGTGTCAGGTCCGGTATTATTATTTCATTTGAAAAAATTTTTGTATTTAATATATTTGATTCAAAAGTGAGGTTCAAATTTTCGTCGAAACATTTGAAAAACAAACTATTAATGTGTGATGAGAAAGTATGATCATCTACGAGCATTTTTGTTTTAATAGTTTTTCTAACCTCAGGAATTACAGTTGAATCACAACGTTTGATTTCTGATTGACATTTTTCATTCCTTTCTTCTATTTCTTTCAATAACTTTAAAACATTTTTCAGATGCATATTCAACTGTTCTTCAATTTTAAACAATTTCTCATCAATTTCAGTATTTATATCTTTTTCACATGAATCAATATATTTATTAAACCGTTTTTTTAGTTCTTCACAATGTTGTTGAATTTCTTTTTTTAAATTGTCAGCTTCTTTAGTTGCATTAATTTTTTGTTTATTAATTGCATGCAGTTGTTCCATTATAAAATCTATGTTGAGATTTTTTGCATTCAATTCCTTACAAATTTTACAACCACTTTTTTTAATTTTTTCTTCTTTAGTTGAAGTATTTTTTGTTAAAACATGTTTGTATATTGTTGGAATCTTTTCATGAAAATCCAAACACGGTGAACACAAATTAATTTGGCAATTTAAACAAAATTGTGCAGATACTGTTTTCAAACAAATTCCACATTTTTCCATGTTTAGTTTTTCTGGAAGAGCACCTATAATAAGTCTTTTCCTGATTAGTTATAATGTTGTTTTAGTCAAATGAAAGCAAAAGCTGGCTAAAATGATTTCAAACTCCGCCTTGTTTCCAGGAACAGTTTAGAAGAACGACAGGAAGTAGGTTTGTGCTTTTCCACATTTCAGTCTTGAAACACTAAAAATAATTTAAAACTTCTAAAACATGAACGTTTAGTTTCATAAAGTAAATAACACATGCTGTTTAAAAAATCTGTAACAAAATAAAAACACAATGCAATCGTTTATGTGTTTGTTTGTTGAATATGTTAATTGAATCAATTTTGAAAAACAACAAAACGACAATTTGTTTTAAATTGCCATACATATATTTATAAATATATATATATATATATATTATTTATATATTTTTATTTATATATATATATATACCCTCAAAACAAACTCGTTAAAACACAAAGGACCATTTAGCAGCAATATACTTTTTTATTATCTTATCTAAATGTCGAAATTTAGTTTTTAAGACAACATTATTCAAAATTAAAGCAGCCATCAACTGTCATCTTCAGCTCAGTTAATTGCTACTTTGCTGGATGTGGAAGACTTATGGTGCGTAAGTGCATGACAAACAAAAAACTCAAAACACCTGCAAACAAAAAACTCAAAATCTTTGATTCTCATGCTTCTCATGCTTCTTGACAGGACTGGCAGATAACCTTAAGGCAATCAGCATTTTCAAGATAACCTCACTTATCAACAATGAGCTCACAAGTCTCCGGGTCGAAACCGCGCACTACAAAAGACAGGGCAATCAATACGTGTATAATAAAAAAATTAAGAAACAACGCTTGTCTAAAAATAAAACAAATAATTTGAAAATATTATTTAAGTGGACGTATTAAATTTATATATATATATATATATATATATATATATATATATATATATATATATATATATATATATATATATATATATATATATATATATTAATTTTAGAAAAGATTTTAATCTATGCATTTCTTTTTAAAAATGGCCTAATTGCACCTTAGCAATAAATCGGGAAAGCGACCGGGACCGGGAAAGCGACAATTTGTTTTCAATAAATTATCCAGTTTTGTAGATAAAAAAATGAAACAATAAAATGTTTACTTTCGATAAATAAGCAAGAAAAACGGTTGTTTAAGCAATTTAAAAAATAACAATCAAGCAATAATCAAATAAAACATTTAATTGTGAACAAAACTAAACTAACAAAATAATTATATTTAATTGGCTCTGATAGTATAATCTCCCAACTTCTTGATCATTGTCTAATTTTTCTGTTATCATCTGGCTAAAGGAGAAACAACAGTTGAAAAAACAAATTAGAATTCATGACAGGAAGTACGTAGGTATTTCCTTCATACATCTATTTAAATCTCAAAACACCAAGTGTAGAGGACTATTAACTATTATAACAAAAATCACGTTTAGTTTTATAAAGTAAGTAACACAAGCTGTTTAAAACATCTGTAACAAAAATAAAACTCAATGCAATCGTTTACGTGTTGAACATGGTAAATAACTCAATTTTAACAAACAAAATGACTTTTATCAAAAATGCCTTGCATTTATATATGGACGACATCGTACCACCTGGTTTTTCAGTCATTCATCAACATCGCGTATCATCAAGAGGTACCAGTCTTGCTCTCTGTCACCACAATCATTTCATTTTAAACTATTAAACATCTTTTACTACTATTGGTTTCGGACATTTAGTTTTTTAGGTTACCAATGTAACGCATCAGTTCATCATCGTCATTGTATATCGCCCTCCTGAGCCTCTAAGCCGGTTCGCTGACGACCTCACACTACTTCTTGAACCCCATTCTACTAAAAGGCTATATTTGTACGGTGATGTGAACACCATCCTCCATCAATAGTAACATCGCCGGTTTTCTGGGCGAATTCAACATGATTCAACATATTAGCGCTCTTACTTATGTGAAAGAAAACTCTCTTGATATTTTGATAACACCCAACTCTCACTCAACTACCGGTTTCATGATTGCCATCTATCCCTCTCATTTCACGTGTGATCATTGTCTTATTTTTCTGTTATCATCTTATCAAATCCTGAACAAGTTTTTACTTCTATTTCTCATTGAAATCTTTAATGAATAGGCTAAGGCGATTTCAACCACAGCCTACCATAATCTAAAATCCTTGACATTGACGGCTTTTCTAACGATCAATGCGCTAATCTAATAAACATCACTAAAATATTTAATAGACATTTTTTTTTTAAATTGGAAACAATCAGGAAATGTGTCACCAGATCAAAAAATGAAACATACAATTTCTTACTTTCAATAAATAAGCAAGAAATAGGGTTCTTCAGGCAATTTTTAACAAATTCGGTCCAGCAAAAATCAAATTAGTCATTTAATTGCGAACAAAATTTAACTAACGAGAAAATTATTTAATTGGCACAGAAAATATAATCTTGCTTCCACATTCTACATACAAGATTCTTTATAGACAGCTTATACAAGAAAGTCATGCGTGTCTTTATTATTGTTCTTGTGCCAGCTAGTAGTTCTGGCTGCTATAATCTATTTGAAACATAAACAGCTATGAATAAAAGTTTCAAAAAGAACTGCTCATGGTGTTGTATCAAAATTGTGTTGAAGCGTTGTTATCCAAATAGATATCGTGCACATAAATTATGATTATGCAATGTTTATTTATCCGTTAACAAATAGCATAGCATTTGTTGACAAATTTCTGATGTCCTCAAACACTTCATAGTTATCTCAAAATTACATTAATGACAATATTTATATTTTCTCATATCTTGCCCGTAAAATGATTTCATTTATTGACTGCCTTGGCATATTTTTTTATTAAGTTTCAACAAAAATAAAACTTTTTTTACGTCCCCCATTCCTATTTTATTTAAAAATTAAAATAATGTTGACATCAGATACTTATGAAAATTTATTTTATACATAAAACCTGTATTAGCATAACAATACAAGCCTATACAATATAACTCCTTCAACTTGATGTTCTGCCTTTTACTATCTTTTCGTTGCTAACTTCCTGATTCATTGCTGTCAGAATCGTTGCTAACTTCATGGCCCTATATATGACTGGATCGATAGATATCGTAAGTTATATATCTACGACTGGATCAATAGATATTGTAAGTTGTATATCTATGACCTAATTGCTCTTTATTAATGCATAAGAAAATGTGTTGCATAGACGTATAATATAATATCTAGAATCTAGACGCTCAATAGCGTTATAACTATTACCAAGGCAGTAAGTAGGCGTCGTTTGCAGGGGCTGTAAGCGGTAAAATTACTACTGAGCCGGCGGTTTTGCCAAAACAATTGATTCTTCGATCAATTGATAAAGATGTACATATTTCCTAAAGGTTTAGGGGTAGGGTTAGGGTTATGGTTATGGTTAGGGTTAGGGTTTAATTTTAGGTAGACTTACGGCGCGACTGCTGGCTCAGTAGCAATTTTACCAATTATTTCCACGGCTAACCGCCGGGGCAATAGCAGCGACCATTCAATAGCAGGCCTTAGCAGGTTAAACCCATTGTTCGAGCTAAGCTAATATCAAGGCAAAATTGCTCGACCAAAGCCACGTAAACACCAGTGCTTGTAAACAAATTGCCGTTGACGATACGCCAGATACAACAAGATTCAGTCAGGGCGTGTTGTTAAATTGATCGCGCTAATAAATCCTGGTGTTAACCCCAGTTGCTCCTCCTCTAAGTAAGAAGGCTTGAGCCTGAACCAATAAGAACAAATAAATCCGATGTCAAACCTGAATAATTTCATTTTATTTATTTTATTTTATTTATCATTTTAATTTTACAAAATTTTTGTAAGTTTAATATATAAACTATACATTTTTTTGAATTCGGTTAATTGTTTAATGATCTCTCGAGCTTCTCAACGTCTTCGGACATCCCATGGACATCCGGACAAGTGAAAATTAATAAAATAATATAAAAATAAAACTTCCGCCACTTTATCGGAACCTAATCTTTATTGCCAGCTGTTTACACTGGACCTCCCACATGATCTGCGTGTTGCCATTGCTTCAACGCCTATTTGATCATTAGCAACGACATACATTAATAACCAAAGGTAGCTGTTTTTAATCTTACAATAATTTTGTAAGATTAAAAACTAAATAAAATAAAACAAATTAAATTAAGTTATTCAGGTTTGTCACATTTGAAGTTGAGTAACAATTTCAGATGAAGGAAAGAAGCTGTTTAATTGTTGATCACTCAATCCATCCGTTCGTCAGTCAATCATTCGTTTTGTTACTATAAAGTTTGGACGGCAATATTAAATATTAAAAACAGCTGTACTGTATTGTAAACCACTAGAGCAGAACATTATACACGATTATTTTCATAATTTATATTAGAAGTTGCCTAGTGCTTTGAATATTCTGTAGCAACTTACTCACAAAAGTTTACTGGCTGGTGCAAGAAGTAAAAGTTTGGACGCGTGATTTTTTCAATAAGCTGTAATAAGCAATATTGTGTTTGAGAGCCCAAATTTGGTTTTAATCCTAACAAAATATTGATTTGGTTAGTTGGTTTTATTTAGAGTTAAGAAACTGTTCAATAAATTTTGTAGGGATTGACAGTTTTTTAATAAATAAAAGTTTTGCAATAGTTAAATAATTGTTTGAATAATTGAAAGAAGACTTACCTGGCGTTGCCCGGCGTTTTTAGAGGTTTTTTCTCTCTCGCTCCCCTTTCTTCTGCTTGCTTTCCAGCTCCTTCTTGCTTTCTTGTCCCTGTTTGCTTGTTCTACCGTTCACGCTTCCACTCTTTTATTTAATTGTATTTCATTTATTTTTGTTTTAAACATAGATAATTATTATTTTTAATTACCTTTTTTTAAATTTAAAACTTTAATAGAATGCATTGTCATAAGAAACATATATTTAAAATTGCAGCTCAATTGGATAACGGGAACTTAGTTAATTTTTTCTTTCAAAGTTTCCAAACATTCAAGCGAACCAAAGCGGCGGAAAAATTTATTTAAGGAATATAACAAAAACCTTAAAACCAGGGTTATTCTCAAATTTCTTTCATTTCCGGATTTGCCATCTTTTCATTTGTTGCCAAAAATTGTATTTTAAACGACATTTTCTTTAAATGTATACATGTAAACATCTATAAACTTGTTTTGCTCTAAAACATAGATAATTTTTTTTTAATTAGACTTTTTTTAATTCCTCAAATTTCAATAAAATGTATTGTCATGAGGATAAAACATATTTTTCAAATTTCATCTTGATTAGATAATGGGTGGTTAGTTAATTTTAATTTTCAAGGTTTGCAAACATTAAATCAGGCAAGCCGGCGGTAAAATTAATAAAAGGAGCTAGCCGGGTACCCGGCATTGTCCGGGGTTTTAGAGGTTTTCCATCTTTTTTCTCTTATTTCCGCTTGGTCTCCCGCTCCCGGTTGCTTTCCCGTACTCGCTTGTTCTCCCGTTCCCGTTTCTAGTTGCTTTCCCGATCCGGCTTGCTCTTCTGTTACCGATTGCTTTCCTGCTCCCGTTCGGTTTCTTGATCCTTATCGTTCGCTCACTTTTTTCTCTTTATCCAGCTCACTCTTCAGTTCCCGGCTGCTTTTTCGATACCGCTTGGTTTCCTGTTCCTGTTCATTTTCCAGTTTCCGCTCGCTTTCTTATTCATGTTTCATTCGTTTTCTCGCTATCGCTCACTTTGTGACTGATCTCAATTTATTTTCACACTATCCTTTTTCTAGTGGCTATCATTAATGTGTTACAATCGTTTGAATGGTGTAGCAATGTATAAAGGACATACACACAGACTGTTATTTTAATATATAAAAATTTAAAAATGAGTTTTTTGTGTGAACAATATTGTTTTTATGGTTTGTTTGCTTTTCAGCCTTTTTGAAAGTTAATATTTTTTTGTAAAAATTAATTCTTTTATAATTCAATTTAGCAATCTTAAAAATGGAAAATTATTCAAGTTTTGTAAAGTGTTTCATCTGTTCAAAAGAAATTAAAGATGCTCGGATGCTTCCATGTTTGCACAGTTTCTGTTTTGAATGTCTTAAAAGAATATTTATTGGAAAAATGTCAAACAAAGAAATCAAATTAAATTGTCCAAAATGTAATATTTCTTTAGAAGTACCTGAAGGAGGTTTAGAAAATTTAAAGAAAAATGAATTTATTGAATGTCTTACTGAAACTAATAAAATATTCTGTGGAACTTGCTCCAAAGAAGAAGTTACTAGTTTTTGTTTTGACTGCAAATTGTATTTGTGTTCATCGTGTGTATCTGTTCATAGAAGAATTCCTTTAGCAAGAAATCATGTTTTAGAAAACAGTAATTTCATTGAAGAAGAGGATTTTGAAGCATTATATTGCAAATCTTGTCAGAAATGGGTTAATTCAGGAAAACGTGTTGATCATGAATCCTGTGTCTTGAAATCTTTTGCAGAATTTAAAAAAACTTTTTTTGAAAATTTGGAACAAGAAATATTAAAAAACTACAACAACATAGAAACTCTGAAAACAAGTTTAAATGAAATTAATACACAGAAACAGTCTGTTGAAAATGAAACTAAAAAATTGAAAATACAAATTCAAGAGCATTGCGAAGATCTCAAACTTAAATTTATCATATTTATTGATTCATGCCAAAATGATTTCAATGCCATTATTGATAGAAAAAGCAATGAAATTGATCAAAAGTTGATTTATTATTCAGAAAAATTGTTAAAACTGAAGACAAAACTTGAAGATAAAATTGAAAAATATAAAAAATGGTCTCAACATTTTAATCCACTTAATCTTATTGAAGCAATTGAAAATGATGTTAAATTGTTAGATGAAAATGAAAATAATTCCAAAAAAGATTATGAATTGATATTAAAGTGTTTTAATGAAAAGTTGAATCTTGTTTTTAAACCAAAACCATTGGATACAAAATTTCATACCTTACAATTTTCAATAGGAAATTTAATGTCAACTAATGAAATTGAACCTGAGCTTATTAAAACAATTGCCATAACTAATTATATTGACAAAATATCGATTAGCCAAACAAAGGTGTATATCGGGAGTCTCAGAGATGATTGTTGGAGTTGGAGTTCCATAAATAATTCCTATAAAATTGAAGTTTATTGCAAAACAACATATGAATACCTTTTTTCCATTGATTTAAATGTAAGAACCTGTTACACTACAAGAACTGAATTAGTTGATAGTTTCTTGTGCATGTTAAACGATTCTTTACTGGAAATTTATAATCTTGAAAAACAGAAAGACAGTCCTGATTGGAAGAAAACTACAAAACTCGCGTTTAAAGGAGATAGAATTGTCGGTTCATCGGATAAGAAATTGTTTGTTTTAGAAAATAAAAAAATAATTGAAATCACACTGAATGGCGAAATTGTACGTGTCATTATAATCCCCGAGAATACATTTTCCATTATTGGCTTGAACAAATATCACTTTGCAATTTTAAATCGTTTAGGACTTTATTTAATAAACTGCAAAGGAGATGTCATTAAACAAGTTAATTGGAAAACAAGCTTCCTTAGACATAGGTTGACAACAGACAACAATTGTAACTTATTTGTTAGTGACTCTTATGAAACAAATATTCATGTATATGATTTTAATTTTAATTTTTTAAAATCGTTTAATGCTCATTGTAAACCAAATGATATCTGTTTTGATTCAACAACAAATCGTTTATTAGTGGTTGGCAAAGTAGAGAATTCTTTTTTAATAAATGTTTTTCAATTATGATGTATATTTATTTGTAACAATCTGAGTTATGAAGTGTTATTTGGGTTTTTGTTTTACAGGTTTTTCGTTTGTTGTTTTTGTTAAAAAATTGTTTATCGGTGATTGGTATTAAAGATTTGTATTTGTTAAATGCTTTTCAATTGTGACGTTTTTGTTTTCTCATTAAGTTGAACTCAATTTTGCTTGGTTTTTATATTTTTATTTGTTTTGTTGATTAAATAAAAACGTAATTCGAGTATAATTAAAAAAACTAAGAAAAATGATTTAAAAAATTGGTTTATTAAATACATTTTACAGATGATAATTAATATTGGTGTTGTAAAAAATTACTTTTTATGCAACAGAAATTCTTAACGGTGATAAAACTCGTGTATTTGAATAATTAATTTTTGTTTTGAATGATGGATCGCTGATAATAATTAAGTTTATTTAGATTATTGTTAAAATAAAAATGAAAATATATGACCCGTGATAGTCGAAAGAAAATTCGAATTTCTGCGCAATGATTATTAAGATCTTTATATTTCCAAGCCTTTCATATCAAACACTTCATGCTTCCAATGTGAAAACGACTTTAAAAAGACCAGGTGCACTAAATAAGGTTAGATAGATAGCCAAACTTATGTGCAGTTTAAGAAAATGTATTTTTTTAAAGTCACAGATTGCAAATCTGTCTCTAAGTACATTTACCAATCCATACCGAATTCATAAAATTCGTGCATTTGAAAAATGCCCATTCAAATAAATAAAAAATGTGTGCACTAATCGCAATTGTTCGAAGGTGAGAATATTTGTTTTTATTTGATTTTATTCAAATAATTACAGCTAAAATAGAGAACTTGTTAATTCTAATTGTGAATAAGGTTGAATTACAGTTAAATATCACTTAGTATATACTTTTCTTTGCACATTACGCGCCTGTTATATACAATTCTGAATGTTTTAGCATGTTAAATGCATGTACACGTTACACGTCTTTTTATATCCTGGGTGACCAACCCGGGGGCTTTCAATTGGCGGCCCCCTCTGCTTTGTTTAAATATTTGAAATTTATAGTAAAATCGTTTAAAACATTTTTTAAAAATTGAAAACATACAAAACAGTACACATCAAAAACATACATTTAATAAATTATTAACCTTATGTCGTCAGTCAACCTGGGGTGTATCACACCCCAGAGGATATAATTGAGCTTGTTTCTCATATATTAAACAAAATAAAATGGAATACTTCTGTGACATCTAGTAGCCTTACCTTTCCAAGACTCTGACAATATTTTGGTAATTTTGAATGATGGATTTTAGAAATGCGAGCGGTTAAAGGGTCCTACGACATATTCCGTCATCCGACACCCCATCAACATTGAAGCCCATTTCAACAAAATTATGTATACCAGAATGTGAAGAAGTGAAACAAGACTATAATAAAAATGGCAGAAGTGATTCTGAAAAAGCAAGTTATGTAAAAACACAAGCAGAATCCGACCGTGAACCACCACCGGTATGTCGTAGAGCGATAAAAATATGGTCATCTATGTACGGCCGGCTGATATACAGAGCAATCATGAGTTTCACAAGTGACAATTTATGCATTTTAGAGTTTATTTGTTAACAACACCATTGTAATCTTTTATCAGTGTTATTTCAATGACCACGCCATGTTCAGATACGTTCAATAAAATACTATAAAACGCTTGAAGTCATCAGGTTTGAACCTGGGGTGTCTTACAAAATATAAAAATCTACTATAACCTTTTTAAAAAAAATTGCTTTAAATTGTTTTTTTAATGTTATTAAGTAAAGGCAAAGATTTTAAAAGAAATAGCACATTTTATTTTGATTTTAATTTATTTTGATTTTAATTTATTTTGATTTTAATTTATTTTGATTTTAATTTATTTTATTTTAGATTCAAGTCAGTTATATGTTTGTAGCTGTTATGATTTTTCGACAGCATCAGGGGTTCTTACAAAATATTTTTATGTGTAGGTCCGCCAAGATGTGGGATTAAGCAAAAAACGGTACTAAATTCCCGATCCGGAGTTATCCGGACCCCAAGCTGCAAGATGCGTGTGAAGTTAGCCTCGAGGCTGGCAATGCTAATTAAAAAAAAAAAAAAATTGCTTGCCCTGGGGCTGTGCTATACATTGTTGGATGGGGTATAAAAAATGAAATCGAATGGTATATTTCGATTGTTTTCGGTTCAACAAATAAAAAAGTTATAAGAGAAAAACGACGATTTTCCGCCGAAAATTGCATAAAATCAACATTGGCTCTACTTTGAGAAAATCGATCTTGTTTTAAACTTCTGCCCTGGGTATATCCGAGACGCTTGTTTTTAGATAATTCAATATCAAATCCAACAATATAACTTTCGCTTCTCAAAGTTAATAAATAAAAAAGTTATCGAATAAAACGTCGGACCGTATACCAAAGAAACCGAGAAACCGAAACATAAACAGACGCTGCGATTGGACAATCGAGTCTAGCTCACTGTGGCTAATTATGCAAAATATTCAAATATGCAAAGTGGCTACTCGTTAACACGTTAAAATTTTATTTTTAAGAAACCTCTATTGAACTTAAATAATAAATAGATATAGTAGTAAAATTTTTTTATTGTTTTTCTCGCTCCCGTTTCTTTGCTCTCACGATCCCGGTCGTTCTCACGATCCCGGTCGCTCTCACGATCCCGGTCGCTTTCCCGATTTATTGCTACGGTGCAATAAGATCTTTTATATATATATATATATATATATATATATATATATATATATATATATATATATATATATATATATATATATATATATATATATATATATATATATATATATATATATATATATATATATATATATATATATATATATATATATATATATATATAACGAACTTTAGGGAAAATTTTATTTTCAAGAAAATATATTGAAGTTTACGATTGAAAATTAAAAAACGTGCATTTTTGGTGAACCCACCTTCTACATTTTTCACACTTGATGACAAATTATTGTTTGTATTGCTGGACCAGTGGAGAGGGTGCAGGTGAGGACTGGGTGGAGTGTGAAAAATCACTCCATGACAAATTATTGTTTGTATTGCTGTACCGGTGGAGAGGGTGCAGGTGGGGACTGGGTGGAGTGTGAAAAATGTAGAGGGTGGGTTCACCAAAAATGAACGTTTTGATGTATTCAAAGGAAGAGTTTAAAACGAAACATTTCACTTGCGTGCTATGCTTAGATTTTATTAAATGGTTAATTTTTTTACAAAAATTTTCATTAATAAAAATTTTTAATCGTAAACTTTAATATATTTTCTTAAAAATAAAATATTTCCTAAAGTTCGTTATATATATATATATATATATATATATATATATATATATATATATATATATATATATATATATATATATATATATATATATATATATATATATATATATATATATATATATATATATATATATATATATATATATATATATATATATATATATATATATATATATATATATATATATATATATATATATATATAACGAACTTTAGGAAATATTTTATTTTTAAGAAAATATATTAAAGTTTACGATTAAAAATTTTTATTAATGAAAATTTTTGTAAAAAAATTAACCATTTAATAAAATCTAAGCATAGCACGCAAGTGAAATGTTTCGTTTTAAACTCTTCCTTTGAATACATCAAAACGTTCATTTTTGGTGAACCCACCCTCTACATTTTTCACACTCCACCCAGTCCCCACCTGCACCCTCTCCACCGGTCCAGCAATACAAACAATAATTTGTCATGGAGTGATTTTTCACACTCCACCCAGTCCTCACCTGCACCCTCTCCACTGGTCCAGCAAGCAAGTATTTTTATCGCACTTCAGTTCTGCGTACCTCATTAATTATTCATTTTAGTCGCACGCGATTGATTGAAGGCTCTGGAATTTCCACAGCCTCTGGCTGTGCTAATTATTCAAACGAAATGTTTATTTTCGATAACATTTTATCCGGTGGTTAATGAGAACTCGAAATGTTGTGTATCGAATTTAATTTAATAAAAATTTTATCAACCGCATTTATTAATATTTTGAAAAAGCTCAATGCTAATAAATTTAAAGATTTTGGCCCAGCAACTTTAGCCTGTCTAAAACAAAAATTTTCACTCCCATGCAGCTTCAATTAATGACTTTTTCATTACAATATGTATGTTTTGTTGAAATACATCTTTTACATAACTAATGCAGCTTTTCTCGGCAGTTTAGAGTGCACAAAGTAATCGAGCAGCATTTCAGCCATATTTACTATTTATTTACAATATTTACATTGCAAATTGCTGTATGAAAACATTGGAACAAACTTTATCATTGATTTTTTTTATTTATCCTCTATCCATCAACCAAAATGAGTTTTAAAACATGTATAAACTGAGAAACTAGAGCAAGAAAAAACAAATTATACACACAACAATACAGTAATACTCCAAAATGAGAAAAAATAAGGTAAAATTATTGCAATTTGAAACATATTAATTTATAAAACACAAAAACTATACAGCAATTTAAAAAAATAAACAGCAATACAAAAATTCTTGAAAAATTTAAAGCAGATAAATTTATAAAACAAATAAAAATATACACACAAAAACTTAAAAACAGCGATACTACCATGTGAAAAACAATAAAGTGAAATTATTGCACATTGACAATTCAAAGCATATAAGTTTACAAAGTGAACTAAATTATACACACAACATACAATACAGTAATACTTCAAAATGAGAACAAATAAGGAACAATTATTGCAATTTGAAACATATGAATTTATAAAACAAATAACAATAGAAACACACACAAACTATACAGCAGTTAAAAAAATAAACAGGAATACAATAATGTCTGTAAAAATGTTGAAAGTTTATGAAGTGGCATGCTTCACTTTTAAGTTGGTTAAAGAGATGTCTGTTTTGAAGGTGTTGTGTTTACATGATAATAGAATAACTGGCAACTTCTTTGGAATATGAGGATCCTTCGACCTAAAAATTCAAAATCAGCACAAGTTAAAGTTTAAAAAAAGTCAGTAGTTTACTTTAAGTCTAATTTAACTGATGTATTGCAAAATTCACCTGCATTTTTGATTCACTTTGCTGCCATTTGCATTTATTCTAATGAATTGTGAACGTCTTAGTGTTAGCATTACTTCTGCTTTACAGTTTGTATTTTTTTTACCTCCATATCTGCTTTTATGTTGACAGTGATAGACTTTCTGCAACATTTCAGTAAATTGACTTTTTTAAATGCAGAAACTAGTTTAAGGTATAATGTAATTATGAATAAAAATCAGTCTTAACTAAGAGATCAACCCTAAATCATCGTATTTGCCAAAGCAACTTTTTTACCTTGAAAAGAATTTTCTGTCCAACATCAGGAAAAGTTCTCGATATTCGCAAGGTGATCAAGGACAATTTTTCATATTCTTCAAGCCATTCTACTGTTTGCTGCTCTGTGCTGATATCTGCATGCATTACCACCTCCAACCCATTACCAGTGTCAATACATGAGTCTAAGAGTTCTAAGAGGTATTTCACACCACCTGGTAAAATGTCCTATCAAAAGCAAAGTATACAACATTGTTGATTAAAATTATCACCTGCAACTTTAAAATGCATGCTTCGTCAATTGAACTGTTACAAAAACAACAAGCTTTCACATTCGCGTCAAACTCATCTCCATTCATTGCGGCCGTTTCAAATTGCTATTGTTTAGCTAGGACAGCGAGTTTTGTTAAAAATAGATCACTCGCAGCATGATTCAACTGGATGGAAATTCCAGAGCCGCCAACCAATCGCACGCGTCAAAAAATGAATAATTAATGAGGTACGCAGAACTGAAGTGCGATAAAAATACTTGCGTCCAGCAATACAAACAATAATTTGTCATGGAGTGTGAAAAATGTAGAAGGTGGGTTCACCAAAAATGCACGTTTTTTAATTTTCAATCGTAAACTTCAATATATTTTCTTGAAAATAAAATTTTCCCTAAAGTTCGTTATATATATATATATATATATATATATATATATATATATATATATATATATATATATAAAAGATCTTATTGCACCGTAGCAATAAATCGGGAAAGCGACCGGGATCGTGAGAGCGACCGGGATCGTGAGAACGACCGGGATCGTGAGAGCAAAGATATATAGATATATATATATATATATCTATATATATAAAAGAACATGTCCTGACTGACTGATAATCAACGCCGAGCTCAAACGCCTCATCCTAGGAACGTGAAATTTGGAACTTATATTACTTTTATAGCGTAAACATCCGCTAAGAAAGGATTTTTGAAAATTTTGCTCCTGAGGGGAAAAAACTGGAAAACAAACTTTTTTCTAAAAATTTTTTCTAAAATTATTTTCTGAAATTTGGTAAATAGATTCTTTTTCAAAAATAAAAAGATACGTGTTTCACCATTTTTTGAAAATTCGGTTTCCCGGACCTCAAATGTGGGTTGGAAAATTGGGTTATTTGGTTTTTAAAGTAGCTTCTACTCAAAAACTGTTAATGCTACAGGAGTAAAAATTAATATTTAGTTTCTACTTCAAAAATTATGATATAAGTGTTTCAACATTTTTTTAAAAATTTGGTTTCCAGGACATCAAATGTGGGGTGGAAAAAGGGGTTATTTGATTTCAAAATAACTGCTACTCAAAAACTGTAAGTGCTACATATGTAAAAATTAGTATTTTGAAGTTTTGTGCCGGTTAAAAGTAGCTAAGTTCAGTTTATCACCAGCCGGGCCAAGCCGTTATTTTAGAGTCTTCACACGGGCCAGGCCAAACCTTAAATCAAAGTGGAACGGGCCGAGGTTTTTCACCAAGTATATAGATTTTTTAGTGATTTTAGGGTCTTCAGTTGGGCCGGGCCAAACCTGAAGTCAAGGTGGGACGGGCCGAAGTTTTTCATCAAGTATATAGAACTTCTAAGCCTGTAAGAATGGGCCGGCCTAATTCAGACGGGCTGTGCCGGGCCAGGAGTTTGGGTTTTTAAAACGGGCTGGGCTAAGTTGTCGACGGGCCGAGCCGAGACCTAAAAAATTGATCTCTACTATGGATGCACGGTTCAAACTCTCTAATTTCATGCGAGCGAAGCCGCTACGGGCACTGCTAGTATATATATAAAAGACCTAATTGCACCGTAGCAATAAATCGGGAAAGCGACCGGGATCGTGAGAGCGACCGGGATCGTGAGAGCAAAGAAACGGGAGCGAGAAAAACAATAAAAAAATTTTACTACTATATATATTTATTATTTAAGTTCAATAGAGGTTTCTTAAAAATAAAATTTTAACGTGTTAACGAGTAGCCACTTTGCATATTTGAATATTTTGCATAATTAGCCACAGTGAGCTAGACTCGATTGTCCAATCGCAGCGTCTGTTTATGTTTCGGTTTCTCGGTTTCTTTGGTATACGGTCCGACGTTTTATTCGATAACTTTTTTATTTATTAACTTTGAGAAGCGAAAGTTATATTGTTGGATTTGATATTGAATTATCTAAAAACAAGCGTCTCGGATATACCCAGGGCAGAAGTTTAAAACAAGATCGATTTTCTCAAAGTAGAGCCAATGTTGATTTTATGCAATTTTCGGCGGAAAATCGTCGTTTTTAGCTTATAACTTTTTTATTTGTTGAACCGAAGACAATCCAAATATACCATTCGATTTCATTTTTTATACCCCATCCAACAATGTATAGCACAGCCCCAGGGCAAGCAATTTTTTTTTTTTTTTAGTTAACATTGCCAGCCTCGAGGCTAACTTCACACACGTAGCTGCAAGTATAGGTAAAATTTTGTTGCATTTGTGTTAATTCCTCATTTTCGACGCAATAAATATAAAATAAGTAAGTGTAAATAAAAATCAAATCAATTTTAACAAATTATAACTCTGTAAAAGCGTCTTACCAACACTTCAAGTGTATAGATTATGGCGTAGTTTTGGGGTGATTCCATAATTGGAGATTTTAGGGATTCATCACCACACTAGCCAAACTTTGCATTTTCTTCCAGCGAATCAATACAATTAAACATTTTAAAGTATAAAATAGTATAAACGTAAAAAAACAGAAATTATTCCATGGTGATGACTTATTCCATGACTAGCAGTGCCCGTCGTGGCTTTGGTTGATTGAACTTAAAAGATTTAAACCATGCATCCATAGAGCACAACACAATGTTTTGAAACCTGGTCAGGCTCAGTTTATGGGCAGAAAATTCCAGGCCTGGCTTATTTAGACAAACGTTTTAAGCCCTTACTGGCCAGTTTTATGGGCACAAAAGTTGAAACGTGGACCGGTCCGTGCTGAATTGGACTCAGCCAGTTTTAACAGACACAAATCCTCAAAGTTCAGAAGCTAGTTTCTCAAAAAAATAAGAAAACAGGTATTTTATTATTTTTTAAGAAGAACCAAAATACTGAATTTTAATGATTTTAAATTTCCAGTTTTTGAGTTTTCAAGCAAATAACTTTTTTTTCGATCCTACTTTGTAGTCCCAGAAGTAAAAAAAAATTGGTAAAATATGTGTAACAAGGACATTTTGGCTGTGTCTGAGTTATAAATCTTTTCCAATTAAAGCATTTTTGTAATTTTCAGTGTGCTTTTAAACCATTTTTTAATTTTTATTATGATGTAAAATAACTGAACAGTTAACTGAAATTTTTACTTTATATGACCAAATTCAAACAGAAAAATTCAAAAATTTTCTTGGGGTTCAATTGAGCCCCAAGACCTCGCGATTTGAAAAGGAAAAAAAAACGGGAGAGAGGGAATATGAGAGAAGAGAAAAAAATTTCCTGCGGTAGCCCTTGTGGAAATATACAAATCTTAATAATCATTGCACGGAAATTTGAATTTTCTTTTGGCTATCGCGGGTCATATATTTTTATTTTTATCTTAATAATAAACTGAATAAAATTATTTATCAGCGATCCACCACTTAAAACAAGAATTAATTATTCAAATACACGTGTTTTTATACCGTTTATAATGTCAGTTGCATAAAAATTAATTTTTTTACAACACTACTAATAATTATCATCTGTAAAATGTATTTAATAAACCACTTTTTAAATCAATTTGAAATTTTAAAGAAAAAATAATAACCAAGCAAAATTGAGTTCAATTTAATAAGAAAGTAAAAACGTCAAAATTGAAAAGCATTTAACAAATACAAATCTTTTATACCAAAAATAAATTTTTGACACAAAAACAAATAAAAAACTTATAAAAAACCCAAGCAATACTGGGTAATCCATCTAGTTACAAATATATATACATCACAATTGAAAAACATTCATGATATAAGATTGTTCTTCTACGCCAACCACTAATAAACGATTCGTTGTTGAATCAAAACAAATATCTTCTGGTTGACATTGAGCATTAAACGATTTTAACAAATTTAAATTAAAATCATATACACGAATATTTTCTTCATAATGGTTGAAAAGAAATAAGTTACAATTGTTGACTGTTGTCAGTCTATGGATGTTTGGTTCTAAATCAACTTGTTTAATAACATCTCCTTTGCAGTTTATTAAATAAAGTCCTGATAGACTTGAAATAGCAAAGTGATATTTTTTCAAGCCAGTAATGGTATATGTATACTCGGGGAATACAATGACACGTACAATTTCGCCATTCAATGTGATTTCAATTAATTTTTTATTTTCTAAAACAAACAATTTCTTATCCGATGAACCGACTATCTCATCTCCTTTAAACTCGAGTTTTATAGTTTCCTTCCAATCAGGACTGTCTTTCTGTTTTTCAAGATTATAAATTTCCAGTAAAAAATCGTTTAACACGCAAAATAAATTATCAACTAATTCGGCTTCTGTAGTGTCAGAGATTCTTATATTTAAATCAATGGAAAAAAGGTATTCATATGTTGTTTTGCAATAAACTTCAATTTTTAAAGAATCATCATCTCTGAGACTCCTGATATACACCTTTGTTTGGCTAATCGATATTTTGTCGATATAATTAGTTATGGCAATTGTTTTAATAAGCTCAGGTTGAATTTCATTAGCTGGCATTAAATTTCCTACTGAAAATTCTGAGGAATATAATTTTGTATCCAACGGTTTTGGTTCAAAAACAAGATTCAACTTTTTATTAAAACACTTTAAAATCAATTCATCATTTTTTCTTGAATTATTTTCATCTTCATCTAACAATTTAACATTATCATTTTCAATTGCTTCAATAAGATTAAGTGAATTAAAATGTTGAGACCATTTTTTATACTTTTCAATTTTTTCTTCAAGTTCTGTCTTCAATTTTACCAATTCTTCTGAATATAAAATTATATCTTGATTAATTGTATTACTTTGTCTATCAATAATTGCATTGAAGTCATTTTGGCATGAATCAATGAAATTGATAAATTTAAGTTTGAGATCTTCGCAATGTTCTTGAATTTGTATTTTCAATTTTTTAGTTTCATTTTCAACAGAGAGTTTCTGTATATTAATTGCATTCAAATTTGTTTTCAGAGTTTCTATGTTGTTGTAGTTTTTCAATATTTCTTGCTCCAAATTTTCAAAAAAAGTTTGTTTAAATTCTGCAAAAGTTGTCAAGATGCAGGATTCATGATCAAAAAGCTTTCCTGAATCAACCCACTTCTGACAAGATTTGCAATATGATGCTTCAAAATCTTCTTTTTCCATGGTATTAATTTTTGCTAAGACATGATTTTTTGTTAAAGGAATTCTTCTATGTGCAGATATACATGATGAACATAAATACAACCTGCACTCTAAGCAGAAACTAGTAGCTTCTTCTTTTAAGCAAGTTCCACAGAATATTTTATTAGTTTCAGTTAGACATTTAATAAATTCATTTTTCTTTAAATTTTCTAAACCTTTTTCAGGTTGTTGAAAACAAATATCACATTTTGGACATTTTAATTTGTTTTTTTTGTTTGTTGTTTTTTCATTAAATTCAACTTTGAGACATTCAAAACAGAAACTGTGCAAACATGGAAGCATTCGAGCATCTTTAATTTCTTCCGAGCAAATGAAACATTTAACAAAACTTGAATAATTTTCCATTTCTATAATTGTTAAATTTAATTATGAAACAGTTTAAAAAGTTTAAGCAAAAAAGATAATATTAAATGTTAAAAACAGCTGTATTTTATTGTAAACCACTAGAGCAGAACATTACACACGATTATTTTCATAATTTATGTTTGTAGCAGCCTAGTAATTTGAATAGTCTTTAGCAGCTTACTCACAAAATTTACTGGCTGAGGCGAGAAGTTAAAGTAAAATGTAAATGTTTAAATAATTTTTTAAATAAACTGTAATAAGCAATATCGGGTGTGGAAGACGTAACTTGATTTTACTGCCAACAAAATATTGATTTGGTTCGTTGATTTAGCTTAAAAAACTGCTGAATATGTTTTGTAGATTTTGATACATTCGTTAAAACATACAAGGTTTGCAATAATTAAACAATTGTTTGAATAATTGAAAAAATATATTTTTTGCATAATTTGCATTTTTGAAGACAAGCCTGGCCATGCAGCAGAACATTTTTAGAAAATAATTAAAACAATCAGAAGCAGCGGTTAAAGAAAATAAGAGAATAAGCTACAAAGTAGCAATTGGGCTTGCAAAACAAGGGAAGTTTTTCATAGATGGGGAATTCGTCATGAGTTGCATGCTGAAAGTTGTTGGGCATGTCTGCCCTGAAAAAAAGAACAGTTCACCACAGTTAGTCTGTCAAAACAAACTATTACACGCCGAGTTGAAGATAATGTTACAAATCTTCTGCAGCAGCATCAACGTGCTTCACAACATTTTGTCCGGCATTCAAACGCTTTTGATGAGAGCACTGACGTATCAAATATAGCACAAATGCTGATATTCATCCGTGGAGTCAGGGAATTTTTTTTGAAATTACTGAATATCTTGCTGGCCTTTGCCGCATGCATGCAACACAACAAAAGGTAGCGACATATTTGATGAACTGAAGATGATACTTGAGAGAATCTTTCTGCTGTGACAACTGACGGGGCTCCTTCCATGTGCGGGAATAAAATTGGTTTTGCTGGACTTGTAAAAAAACATTGTGCAGGGTTTAACATTGTGCAATGTTCTGCTGCATGGTCAGGCTTGTCTCTTTCTCCTACTCTGGTCCACATCTCTGGAACTCTCTTCCTTCTTATATTACTAACTTTACTTCTCTCGCAGCTTTCCGTCATGGACTTAAAACACATCTGTTTAATAAGTTCATGACCGAGCGCTATTGAACACCACGGAAATAGCGCTATACAAATTCAGTTTGATTGATTGATTGTTTAACAAACCACCTGTCAGTGCTGGACCCCCCTCCTTTTTATTTTATTTTATTTCTAGTATATTTAGTATCTTTTATCTTGCGACGTGGAAGCCTTTGTGTTAAAGAGCCAATCAGAGCGCGTGTTGTTTCCCGCAATTAATAGGGGTGTATATTTTTTAATATATTGAGAAATCTACCGATTAATTAATTAAATAAATCTCGTGGATTATAGTTTATATATATGTTTATAAGTTGTGAAAATCTGATGTCTTCGCGATCAAGATTTAAGGAGTTATTTATATGTTTAGTACTTGTTTATATTGGTTTATCGATATATTTTATTTCGCGGGTTTTTAGCCTTTATAAGGGAGACACTCTTGCTCTTCCTCGCTAGAAACTCTTGCTGTTCGTGTTAGTGTGTAAGGCTACGTTGGCTTGTAAATTTTTAGGAGGAAAAGACCTACGTGACTGTTTCCACGCGATTGTTTCTCTAATCGATTAGTTTAAACTCGTTCCTGTTGCTTTTTAACAGTTAATAAAAGAACTTCAATAAAGTGTAAATTGGCGGGGATACTAGCCCATTCGTCGCAAAGCCGTTTCGTCGCAGGGTACATTTTCGTCGCAACATTGCGACGAAACGGCCCAGAATGCGACGAAACGGCCGACCTTTGCGACGAAAAGTCTAGCAATTTTGGTGGGCAGTATTCCGCTGTATGGCGAAACTGTTGGCCACCTTATTGCAAAAGACCACTAGACCGCCAAATGCAAGGGGAATCCCGCAATCTGCACGAGCCATGTCATTACAAGAGGTTGCTGCACGCTTCCTACTAGGGTTGTTGATTCGAGTAGTAACGAATGAGTAAGTAACGAATACCAGGCTGTAACGAGTAGTAACGAATACTCGGCCGCGAACAATGTCGTTACTCTCGTTACTTCGTTACTGACGTACTCATTCACACATTCACAGTCGTAGCAGTCGACTACTCGTACTCTTACTCGGCAATATCACGCTGTATGCGTTTCGAATACACGAAAGTAACGAGAATCTAGATCCCTTGCAGTTGGTCGTTATATTGCCTATACGTACAGTCATATATATATAGAATAGGTATATATATAGGATGAGCCTACAGCCTATCTTTTAAGATGGCTCTGTAACTGTACTCTGTTTTCGCATTTCCGTCTTCCGTAAGGCAGTTTAAGGCACGTACACCTAGAAACATAGAATGATGAACTATACGCGAAAGACATTATTATTAACTACATTAAAAGAATTGAACCAAAAAAAATTATTTAAAGAGTTAACAATTTCAAAATTTAATTTTTTTTCAAACTTGAAATAAGTTTCATTTCTTTAGTTTCGGTACATCTATTTGTCTAAATTTAGACTCTAAATAAAGCGCTACCGATAGTATTTAGTTCGCATTATGCGGTAGTTTATTGAATTACTTAAATGAATTTACTTGCCGATGAAAAGAAAAATTAAAATTATTTTTCCAAGTAATTGAAAACCTTCTAGCGCACCAATAAAACGACATTTTTAGGCAATTCAATAGTGAAAGTGGAAAAACCAATGGAGATAGAAATAGAATGCAGATCACGTGAAATTGACTACATTATTCAGATGAATCATATGATGCACTAGCAACACGAGTACTCAAATCTACCGAGTCGCGGCGCGCAACGAGTCCACCAACCGCAAAGCAAGTAACGACATGTGTAACGAATACCGAGTAACGAATACCTAGCCCCCGAGTACTCGAAAGTAACGAATACACGAAAGTAACGAGAATCTACATCCCTACTTCCTACCGTTTTTGTTTATTTAAGTCCTTGTCACTTTTTCAGCGTTTAGGACCAACACTTCCTACCGTTGCAACTGGGTTGTATTTATGCCATGTTGCATACCAGACAAAGGTGTCGGATTAAATGGAAGTCGTTTTGTTATATTCGCCAGGAGAATGTGATTTTTATCGCTACGCGGCCCAATAATTCTAAAACGATATAAGTTGCTAATTAGCCTCAAATTTCTAGAGTACAGTCATAATTTAATTAAATTGAGAATATTAAAAAGAATACCAAATAAACAGCCCATTTAATGAAAACTTATTAATTCAAATAACACAAAATCATAATAATAATAATAATTTATTGTTCAATTTTAAAAAGTTTGTTAGCTGACTATGCAGCTGAATTGAATCAATTTTAGTTAATAGTTTTTTTAAAGGAAATAGCCATTACGTGATTCTATTTATTAGATACATCATAAATTAAAAGTAATATTTTTAATACAAGTAAAACAATTTAAGAAAAACATTTCAACAAAATTTTGGAAAATTGTTCAAATATTAACTAAAAATACTTCAATTTAGTCACAAACAATTATTTGAAATATATAAAATAAATGCAGTTTTAAAATTACAGTTTTATTGTATTATTATAGTTTTTTGATTTTTTACAAAACAAAACAAATTGTTAGTTTTTAAAACTAAACAAAACAAACATAGCTATTAAAATAAAAAAAAACTCAAAAGATCATATAGTGAAGTTAATATAAAGTATTAATAACTCAAAATATCATATAGTAAAGTTTGTATAAATGGTTAATAACTCAAAACATTATATAGTGAAGTTAGTATAAAGAATTAATAACTCAAATAATCATATAATGAAGTTAATATAAAAGATTATTAACTCAAAACATCATATAGTGAAGTTAATATAAAGGATTAATAACTCAAAACATCATATAGTGAAGTTAATATAAAGGATTAATAACTCAAAATATCATATTTAACAAACAATTTTAAACAGAAAGCGTTTTCAACAACCACAAACAAACAATTTTTGTTGAATCAAATCCAAAACATGTTGGTTTACAGTGAAAATCGAAGGAGTTCAAAAAAATTATTGAAAATCAAAGACATGAATTAAGCTACAAATAAACTAGAATTGTTGTCAGTTGCTAGTCCGTATACAGTAATTTCGCTTGCTTATATATCACAACATGCAATAGCAAAATTTTCTTTCAAGAAGACAATACTCAACTATTTACACAAATTAAAACATTCTAGTAATTTACAAATAAATTTCAAATATTATTATTCAACGTTTTTTAAATTATAATGCTATTTAAGGTTTTAATCATTTTATTTTATTTGTTATTTGAAATGTTTTCAATAAATTTAAAAATTAAATAGAGTGTAAAATCAATGACAAAAAATTATATGCAATGAATTTTAACAATTTTTCATGATGGGAAGTACTTTATAATTTAAAAAAAAAATTTTAAATTAATTATAAAGAGAAATTTAAAGAAACGTTGTTTTTGCAATAAAATTTTAGTTTATCAATCAGAAATGTTTGTAATCATTTAAACTATTCTGTATAGCTGAAAATTTAATTTTTTTAAATAAACATGTAAACAACCAAAAAATTCAAATTAACTACTGTTTAAATATACAAGAATTGAAAACGTTACAATTGGAAAATTTTTAATAAACGAATATCTCCAACACTAAACACCAAACCACGATTTGTCGATGAATCAATGCCAAACCATGGAAATTCACATTGAGCATCAAATGAATTCAAGTAATTTAAATCAAAATCAAAGACATGAATTTTTTTTCCAAACCTATCAGTTATGAATAAATTGGAATTGTGATCAGTTGTCACTGCATTTAGCTTAATTGCGTTCGGTAATAATAATGGATCAATTTCTTTAATGATATTTCCATCGCTATTGATTAAATAAAGTTTGTCACAACATGCTATTGCAAAATTTTCTTTCAAACGATGAACACTTAAATATTCATAACGACTAAAATATATTTCTGGTAATTTAGAGAGAAATTGTATTCCATTTTCTAGTGTGATTTCAAACATTTGTTTGTCTTTAATAGCGTACAAGTTTTTTTCCGTTGAAGAAAAAATTTCTGATCCATCAAATCTATGCTTCATTGTTTTTTTCCAATCAGGACTGTTCTTCTGTTTTTCGAGATTATATATTTCTAATGCTGAGTTATTTATAACACATAAAAAATTGTTATATAAACGAGACTGGAATGTAAGATGTTCAAACTCTATTGAAGAAAGAAAACCATATGATTTGTTGCAATAAACATCAATTTTTAATATATTTTCATTAAGATGTCCAAAATATAATTTTGTTTTGCTTATTGAAAACTTGCTGAAGTGATTGTTTAATTCTTTTGTTAGGATGAGTTTTGGTTGAATTTCATTAGTTGGATTTAATTTTCCTATTGAAATTTGTGAGAAAAGAATTTGTTCGTGCAGTTGAATTGGATCAAAAAATTGAATCAACGTTTCACTCAAATATTCGGAAAATTTTTGTTTTGTTTTTTCAAAACGATTTTCAATATCATCATCTAACACTTTAAAAACATCATTTAACAAATTATTTTCAATCAGTTTAATAAATTTGATAAGATTACAATGTTGGAACCAATTTTCATATCCATTCCTTTTTTCTTTTATTTTATCTTTAAGTTGTAGTACCTCGTTTTCATGCAATTTGAATTGTTTATCAATTTTATTGCTTTTTTCCGTAATTATTCTTTCATAATCATTTTTGTACAAATCAATATGTTTGATAATTTGGTTTTTAATATCTTCAAAATGTTTTTGAAGTTGTTTTTTTAAATGTTCAGTTTGACTAGCAGCATATAACCTTTGTTCTCCAACTGCTTTCAAAATATTTTCTACGATACCTAAGTTGTAGTCCAATTTAGAATGTTTTTTAAAAAAAATTTCTACAAATTCTTTTTTAATTTCATAAAACGTTTTGAGTGGGCAAGATTCATGATTAAGACAAGTTTCACAGTCAACCCATGTCTGACAAGGTTTGCAATATGATGTTTTTATGTTATCTTCTTGTTTTCTGGCATGTAAATTCATTTCTGTCAAAACATGTTTCTTTGTAGCTGGAATTGTCTTATGACCAATTGTACATGATGTACACAAATACAATCTGCAATTAAAGCATAAAGAAATAATTATCTCTTCGCGCAAACAACTTCCACAATGTACATCCGATTCTTTTTCGAAAACAATATTACGAGGTGGTAAATCTTTTTCTTCCCTCTTTCTATATTTAAATTTAAATTTCAGGCCGGGTATTATAATTTCATTTGAGAAAAGTTTTGTATTTAATATATTTGGTTCAAAGGTAAGGTTTAAATTTTCTTTGAAACATTCGGAAAACAAACTATGAATTTGGGATGAAAAACTATTATCATCTACAAACATTTTCGTTTCAATAGTTTTTCTAATTTCAGAAATTATAGTTGAATCACAACGTTTAACTACTAATTGACATTTTTCATTTCTTTCTTCTATTTCTTTCAATAACTTTAAAACATTTTTCAGATGCATATTTAACCTTTCTTCAATTTTAAACCATTTCTCATCAATTTCAGTATTGATCTTTTTCTCACATGAATCAATAAAATTAATAAACTGGTTTTTCATTTCTTCACAATGCTGTTGAACTTGTGTTTTTAAGTTTTCAGATTGTTTAGCAGCATTCAGTTTTTGTTCATTGATTGCATGCAGTTGTTCCATTATGACATCTACGTTAAGATTGTTTGCATTCAATTCCTGACATGATTTACAGTAGCATGTTGTTATTTCTTGACATGATTTACAATTGCAAGTTGTAATAGTTTCCTCTTTAGTTGAATTATTTTCTGTTAAAACATGTTTGTATATTGTTGGAATTTTTTCATGAAAAACCAGACACGATGAACACAAATTAATTTGGCAATTTAAGCAAAAATGTGCAGATACTGTTTTTAAACAAATTCCACATTTCTCCATGTTTTATGTTATGAAAAAGCACCTACAATGAGCATTTTCATGATTAGTTGTCACGACAAATAACGAAGAAAAACTCTTTCAACTAGAAAAAATTTTTAGAACTGAGAATGTACAATTGCGTAATAAATTATCTACATGCTTGTACGCACCCATTTTATCAACTGCTATCCGCTGCGGGCGCCACGTTTAGCGAAATTGCTAACATACATACATCGGAAATTATGTATGTAGATTTTATCAGTAAACAAAAATCAAAATGCAGAAATTAGCTGAGACTGTTGTAACTTACAACATAAAAAGTTTTATTTGCTAATTTTCAAATATATAAAGTAAATAGAAATTGAACCGGGAATCTCCTACACTACAATCATAAGGCTCTGTCGTGCAGCTGGTACATTAACGAGATGTACATCTAAAATGTTTTGTACATTAAGTATACATCACATTTCAAGCATGTTTATGTATCTTATAATGAGATTAAGGGTTAGTTTAAATTAAATAAACCACTTTGTTGAGTAACACAAATATGTTCTATGCTTGCTTGATAAAATGTTGATCTGATGACTACAAAGTTAAAATAAATTACTATTTAATTTGATAGATGTGAATTAGCGGACAAAAAAGTGTTTTATCTTATTTTGATTTTGTTGTCGAAATAGATAATTTAACGCAAAGTGGGGTTTAATTGAACGTTACATAAACAGTGCGACCTTTATAACTGATTTTTTTGAAGGTATCAAGTCATGTTTGTATTAAAGCACGTTTTTCTAATATTGAAAGGCTGGGGAAAGCAGTATACTAGATATAAATCATTATTTTAATTAGTGTTTAGTTATCTTATTTATTTAATAAAAAAAACAATAACATCGTTGTAATAGTAAAGTTAAAAAATCAACGTGAAACTGTGAAAAAATAATTCAAAATAATACCTCGTTAAAACTATAGCGAAACCAATGAAACTTTTAGGTTTTCTTGCAGTTATCGATAAAGCGATTATACAGAAGAGAGAAGAGAAAAACAAAGTCAGACAGATAAACATAGCAAGTTAATATATGACCGTTTAAAACTAACAGGCTAGCAAAAAAAAGCTGTGAAGCTAGCTGTGAGAGAGGAAAAGAAAGAGAGAGAAAAAAGGGAGAAAGAGAGAGAGTAAAAGACAACAGTAGAATATAGAAAATAAATACCAGATGGGACTGGCTTACATTAAACAAGGCAAAGTTAATATATAGAATGGTTTTATAATTTAAATATTTAATATATTTATCTAATACTTATTTAACTAATTTAGTTATAATTTCAAGCAAATTAAAATTAATTTAAATATTAATTCAGTAAATACATTTTACAGATAATAATTAATAATAGCGGTTTTTTACAAAGTTTATAGAAATTGTAGGCCTGTGAAAAACGGGCCCAAATTAAACAAACGTGCCGGGCTGGAATTTTGGCTTATAAAACGGACTGGACCGAGTTGCCGTGCAGTACTCTATTACTGTATGATGCACAGTTCAAAATCTCTAATTTCAAGCGAGCGAAGCCGCAACGGGCACTCTAGTAATAAAATATATAAAAACACGCAATAAAGAAAATAATTAAGATGATTCATAGAATGTAGCCTATGTTTTTCAAATGCCACACGACAAAATAAAAATTGTGTTATAATAGTTTATAGTCCTTTACACCAGGTGTTTTAAAACTCTAATGGCTGTATGTAGGAAGCACTTAAGTACATCCTGTCGCGGATCAGAATTTGATCTTTTTTACTTTTTCTTTCTCCAGGCTTGGGACTGGCTCGCAATTAGCTTTGTTACTATAAAATCTGAACGTCAATATTAAATGTTAAAAACAGCTGTAGGGGAGAACCGGACTGAATAGCCACTGTACAAAACGGCCACTGAGATTTTCTCATTTGTTAAATTACTTTTTACGCCCATCTCTTTTTTAAAATGCGTATATATATGAACTTGTTGTTCAGTGTTGTTCTTTTGTCTCTCGTGTATTTCGTTCAGCATTTATAGAGCTTTTTGTTTTTTCGCACGAAAAAGTGAAAACGAGTCAGGTCAGAACTATTCTATTCTTATCAAATATTTAAGTTTATATTTTGTAAGATTTTTTTAGTAAATAAAGAGATGTTTGATTAATATTTTAATCTAAAGTTTGGATGTCAAAAATTATTATTTTGCTCGTAGCAGACTAAAATGCTCGTACATCTCGGTTCGTACTAAATGACCACTGTAAGGTCGTACTGAATGACCATAGTTATTCAGTATTGCTGAATGTTTAAATTTTCATAAATGTGTTTAGGTTCATTATTGATCAAAATGTTAATCTAATATAATGAAATTGTTTAATATATTAAAGACATATACATATTAATCATTACTTAATGTTGTTATGGTTATGTTTCAGAATGAGAAACAGACTATCTACAGCTGTGAAGGGGGGATGGTCCCAAAAAAACATGGAAAGAGCAGTAGAAGATGTTTTGAAAGCTTGCTTGCCAGTTAAATCTGCAGCAGAGAAGCACCAAGTGAGTAGAACATCACTGAAGCTAGACTGGATGCAATTCGCAGAGGAGATAGTTTTGAAAGTAAAGCTTATTCTCAATCATCGATGAGAGTTTTCTGTTCAAAAGAAAAGCTTCAGTTGAAAGAGTATTTAATACATGCCTCAAAAATGGGTTATGGGTTGAGTACACTTAAGCTCCGTTCACTGGCATATGAATTTGCTATCAGACTAAAGAAGAGGCTACCTCATTCTAGGAAAAGTGTAGAAAGCCTTTGGGTGAAGAATAAGCAAGCTGGAAAAGACTGGGTGCAAGCCTTTATAAAATGACAAAAAATTTTTTTTTATTTTTTAATTAACATTAATAAAGATTTTTCTGTGAAATAAAATATTTTGGCTTACCATTTGTTGAGAATTGTGTCTTCTATAATAAAAATTGCATGAGTGGCCATTGAGTACTTGGGGGTGTCCATTCAATACTACCAGGTTGTACTGAATGGCCAGCCAGAAATTTTGGAAGAGGTTGCGTTATTTTTCGTTTTTTATAAAATTGTTATAATATGAAAAGTTTTAATGAGCGGTTTTCAGTAGTGGAATGTTTTTGCTTTCATTATGTGAAAATTTTTTATTTCTATCACTTATAGTTTTTTTGTATGATTGATTTGAATAAAAGTGTAAAATTGTGTGACCATTTGGTACCACTCTCCCCTACTGTATTGTAAACCACTAGAGCAGAACAGTATACACTATTATTTTCATAACTTATATTAGAAGCTGCCTAGTGCTTTGAATAGTCTCTAGCAGCTTACTCACAAATGTTTACTGGCTGGTGGAAGAAGTAAAAGTTTAGACAAATGATATTTTTAATAAACTGAAATAAGCAATATTGTGTTTGGAAGCTGTAACTTGATTGTATTGCCAACAAAATATTGATTTGGTTAGTTGATTTGATTTAAAAATCTACTGATTAGATTTTGTAGGGGGTGATACATTCTTAAGAGTATACAAATTTTGCAATAATTAAATAATTATTATAAAAATTGAAAGAAGACCTATTATTTATTGCATTACTAGAAAAATATTTAGTGGTTTTTCTATCATTTTTCTCGCTCCAGTGAAAAAAACTTCAATACTTTCTATACTTTCGTCTACGTTTCCGACATATAAAATTTTTTTAACAATTTTTCAAGCTACTGGTAAAGCTGAAATACTTATTATGCCTTTGCATACGATGATTTTTTTATCCGACTTATTAACATCGGTATCTTTTTAGGTTGTTTTTCTTTTCAGAATTTCCTTTTTTTGATTCAGGAAAAATAAGTGATTCTTTTTTTGTTTTTATTGTGTTTTAGAATAATAAATTCGTCATCATTGTTTTCTGAGTTGTCTTTTTTTTTAACTAGGTCAGCCCATGACTTTTTTATTCTAGACGTTTCTGGTTGTTCAGTATCATGGCACAATCTTTAACTATGTCTTTCAGTTTGCGTTTAATATTTGTTATTCTATCGTCAACTTCTTTTATTCTATTTTTTTCACAATCAAATTTCAGCAATGCTAATTTTACCAAAATCAATCACACAGTATTGAGGCATACTCTTTTTGTAATTTAAACTACTAGAACAATAACAGCAAAATTTTAAAAAAATGTTTTAAGTAGTTTAATGTCCTTATACTTAGTATTTTTGGACATTAGAGCAACTGCAAAAATATGGACTTAAGTAGAATCGCAAGGCTCATCAGAATTTATAGCCAATCAAATTGTGGTATGTAAAAATTGTGAAACCCGTATATCATTATTTTTAGAGTAGAAACTAAATACTAATTTTTACTTTTGTAGCATTAACAGTTTTTGAGTAGAAGCTACTTTAAAAACCAAATAACCCAATTTTCCAACCCACATTTGAGGTCCGGGAAACCAAATTTGTAAAAAAAATAGTGAAACACGTATATCTTTATTTTTAGAAAAGAAACTAAATAATAATTTTTACATCTGTGTTATTTACTGTTTTTGAGTAGCAGTTACTATAAAAGACAATTAGCCCTATTTTCCACCCCACATTTGAAGTCCTGGAAACCAAATTTTCAAAAAATGCTAAAACACGTATTTCATTATTTTTGGAGTAAAAACTTAATACTAATTTTTACTCCTGTAGCATTAACAGTTTTTGAGTAGAAGCTACTTTAAAAAACAAATTACCCAATTTTCCAACATACATTTGAGGTCCGGGAAACCAAATTTTCGAAAAATGGTGAAACACGTATCTTTTTATTTTTCAAAAAGAATCTATATACCAAATTTCAAAATCTCCTCATTTTTGGTTTTCGAGATATACATTGTTTTAGAAAAAAGTTTGTTTTCCAGTTTTTTCCCCTCAAGAGCAAACTTTTCAAAAATCCTTTCTTAGCGGATGTTTACGCTATAAAAGTAATATAAGTTCCAAATTTCACGTTCCTAGAATGAGGCGTTTGAGCTCGGCGTTGATTATCAGTCAGTCATCAGTCAGTCAGTCAGTCAGTCAGTCAGTCAGGACATGTTCTTTTATATATATAGATTTATTATTTATATTATATTGCTTAATATTATATTGCTTGGCAACTCAGTACATCCTAGTCAGCAACTCAAGATGAGGTGCTCTCTAACATTAAAAAATCGCAAAATAATATTTGAAAATATTTTTTTTTGCTTAAACTTTTTAAACTGTTTCATAATTAAATTTAATTATTATAGAAATGGAAAATTATTCAAGTTTTGTTAAATGTTTGATTTGCTCGGAAGAAATTAAAGATGCTCGAATGCTTCCATGCTTGCACAGTTTTTGTTTTGAATGTCTCAGAGTTGAATTTAATAAAAAAATGTTAAACAAAAACAAATTGAATTGTCCAAAATGTAATATTCGTTTTGAACAACCTGAAGGAGGTTTAGAAAATTTAAAAAAAAATGAATTTATTGAACGTCTAACTGGAACAAATAAAATATTCTGTGGATCTTGCTTAAAAGAAGATGTTACCAGTTTTTGCTTGGAATGCAAATTATATTTTTGTTCATCATGTTTATCTGTACATCAAAAAATTCCTGCAACCAGAAATCATGTTTTAGCAAAAATTAATTCCATGGAAAAAGAAGATTTTGAAGCATCATATTGCAAATCTTGTCAGAAATGGGTTGATTCAGAAAAACCTTCTGATCATGAATCCTGCATCTTGAAAACTTTTGCAGAATTTAAAATAACTTTTCACAAAAATTTGGAACAGGAAATAATAAAAAATTACAACAGCATAGAAACTCTGAAAACAAGTTTAAATGCAATTAATATACAGAAACTTTCTGTTGAAAATGAAACTAAAAAATTGAAAAAACAAATTCAAGAACATTGCAAAGATCTTAAAGTTGAATTTATCAATTTTATTAATTTATGTCAAAATGACTCCAATGCAATTATTGATAGAAAAAACAATGAAATTGTTCAAAAGTTAAATTTATATTCAGAAGAATTGATAAAATTGAAGACAGAACTTGAAGAAAAAATTGAAAAATATAAAAATTGGTCTCAACATTTTAATCCACTAAATCTTATTGAAGCAATTGAAAATGATAATGGTAAATTTTTAGATGAAGATGAAAACAATTCAAGAAAAAACCATGAATTGATTTTTAAGTGTTGCAATAGACAGTTGAATCTTGTTTTTAAACCAAAACCGTTGGATACAAAATTTCATTCCTCACAATTTTCAATAGGAAATGTAATGCCAGCTAATGAAATTCAACCTGAGCTTATTAAAACAATTGCCCTAACTAATTATAATCTTGGCAAAATATCGATTAGCCAAACAAAGGTGTATATCGTGAGTTACAGAGATGGTACTTATAAAATTGAAGTTTATTGCAAAACAACATATGAATACCTTTTTTCCATTGATTTAAATATAAAAATCTTTTACGGTACAGAAGTCGAATTAGTTGATAATTTCTTTTGCATATTAAATGATTCCTCACTGGATGTTTACAATCTTGAAAAACAGAAAGACAGTCCTGATTGGAAGAAATCTGTAAAACTCGAGTTTAAAGGAATTAGAATAGTCGGTTCATCAAATAAGAAATTGTTTGTTTTAGAAAATAAAAGATTATTTGAAATCACATTGAATGGCAAAATTGTACATGTCATTGTATTCCCCGAGTTTACATTTTTCATTATTGGCTTGAAAAATGATCACTTTGCAATTTCAAATCATTTAGGACTTTATTTAATAAACTGCAAAGGAGATTTCATTAAACAAGTTGAATCAAAATCAGACTTCTTTAGACATAGATTGACAACAGACAACAATTGTAGCTTATTTGTTGGTGTACCTTATGAAAAAAATATTCATGTATATGATTTTAGTTTAAATTTTGTAAAATCGTTTAATGCTCAATGTCAACTAAATGATATTTGTTTTGATTCAACAACGAATCGTTTATTAGTGGTTGGCGAAGTAGAAAATTCTATTTTCATAAATGTTTTCCAATTGTGATGTATATTTATTTGTAACTAGCTGGATTACCCAGTATTGCTTGGGTTTTTTTACAGGTTTTTCGTTTGTTGGTTTTTGTCATAAATTTCTTTATCGATGGTTGGTATAAAAGATTCTTATTTGTTAAATACTTTTCACTTGTGACGTTTTTACTTTCTTATTAAATTGAACTCATTTTTGCTTGATTTTTATATTTATATTTGTTTTATCGATTTAGTAAAAACGTGATTTAGTTATAATTTCGAACAAATCAAAATTTATTTAAATATTAATTCAGTAAATACAGATAATTGTTAATAATAGTGTTAAAAAATTAGTTTGTATGCAACTGACATTTTAAACGGTAATAAAACACGTGTATTTGAATAATATTTCTTTTAAATAATGGAAACTGACAATAAATTTTATTCAGATTATTATTAGGATAAAAAATTAAAAAAATATAATCCCTGATTGTCGAAAAAGTTTTTAATTTCCACGGGCCGTGATTTTAGAGTCTTCAAATGGGCCGGGCCAAACTTTAAGTCAAGATGGGACAGGCCAAAAGTTTTCGCAAAATTTATAGAACGACAGGCATTTCAACTTGACAACTTGTTGATGAGCAACTTGCGTCCACGATAACGGGAAATTGACATCCGCATGACAATCTACACCTTGCTCCGTGTTCTCCATTGCATCCTTGAGGTCGTGTTCCACATACCTTGCAACCATTTTGTTTTCATTTTACCACCAGTAACCAAAGCCTCTTCATTGCGTACCTGAACCGCAAATTTGAACCGACGTCGTTCTGAATATGTCGTTTTGTACCAAACTTGCAACCGTTCCTTTCCATGCTACCACCAGTAACCAAAGCAGCAATTTTTTCATCTGGAAACAGTTTCTTGACACGTGACCAAATTTGCCGCAGATTCAACAACCGCTTCTATTTGTCTTGTGGTGTAAAACGCTTGACAATAAAACTGCAACTTCAACTAAAGAGTTTATATTATTATATAAAAGATAAACAAAACGGAAATAGTAATTTCAATATGAAAATTCGCTTCAATACGAGATTTTATTTTAATTCACCAATTCACCACAGTTCGCTAATTCACACCAATTCGACAATTCACCGCAATTCAATTCTAATTGCGCAACAACAACTCTCGAGCTCGACTCCAACTCAACTGAAACTCTGAACTCACAGGTAAATCAATACTACAGGTGAGCGTCTATTCACATGCACACATGCATTATACACGACTCTGTGCATAAACAATAGGTTGCGAGCGTACACACACCCACACACACATCCCATCCATACCGGTAATCACGTACATTCGTACACAACATGTCTATCCTGACACACATTTGAAGTTGAGTCACAAATTCAGTTAAAGGAAAGAAACTGTTTAATTGTCGATCATTCAATCCATCCGTTCGTCAAACAGTCAATCATTTCGTCAAACATATTTTTCTGTTGCTCGGTCATTTGCTTTGTTACTATAAAATCTGGACGTCAATATTAAATGTTAAAAACAGCTGTACTGTATTGTAAACCACTAGAGCAGAACATTATTCATAATTTATATTAGAAGCTGCCTAGTGCTTTGAATAGTCTGTAGCACAGAGGCGTATTTACCAAAACCGTGGCCCTAGGCGCACGACCAATTTGGGGCCCTCTCGCCTATAAGGCGATCAATGATCATAATACAACAATAGTTAGAACACTCATACTCATGTATTATTTAACATGCATACTACAGTTATAGATACTAGTTAAAAATTACAATTGTCAGTTTATTAAAGTTATATAACTTTTTTCCTGCTTTTCAATTTCGCGAAGGAGTCAATGTGCGCATTGAAATTGTATTCTAATGTCTCCTTTGATTCAATGCATAAAATAGACAAATCTCGCAGCTTACATTGGCTGATGGAATTCCGCAAGTAATTCTTGATCCTTTTCAACACAGAAAATGACCGTTCTCCAGTTGCGTTTGATATAGGAATGGTGAGAAAGATTCTTAGAAGGGTTGTTTGTATATTTTTTTTTTCATACGTTGTACAAAAATATTTTGAAATAATTATGAAATATATTATCTGAAAATGTAAAATTAATTTTTCTCAAACTTATTAATTTTTTTTGTGCGAAATATTTTGAAGCCTCCAAAAAACTCATTTTTCAAGTTTTGGGGGCCCCTAAAATCTGGGGGCCCTAGGCGCGCGCCTAGTGCGCCTATGCCTAAATTCGCCACTGCTGTAGCAGCGTACTTACAAAAGTTTACTGGCTGGTGCAAGAAGTAAAAGTTTAGACAAATGATATTTTTAATAAACTAAAATAAGCAATATTGCGTTTGAGAGCCAAAACTTGGTTTTAATCCCAACAAAATATTGATTTGGTTAGTTGATTTCATTAGGGTTAAGAAAGTTTTCAATAAATTTTGTATGGATTGATAGTTTCTTAAAAAATAACAATTTTGCAATAGTTAAATAATTGTTTGAATAATTTAAAGAAGACTTACCTGGCGTTTTTAGTGGTTTTAAGGAATATAACAAAAAACCCTAAAACCAGGTTTTTTCTCAAATTTCTTTCATTTCCGAATTTTCCAGCTTTTCATTTGTTGCCAAAATTTTTATTTTAAACGACATTTTTTTAAATGTATACATGTAAACATCTATAAACTTGTTTTGCTCTAAAACATAGATAATTAATTTTTTTTAAATAGATTTTTTTTAATTCTTCAAATTTCAATAAAATGTATTGTCATGAAAATCAAACCTATCATTCAAATTTCATCTTGATTAGTTGACGGGTGGTTAGTTAATTTTCATTTCAAGGTTTGCAAACATTAAATCAGGCAAGGCCGGCGGTAAAATTAATAAAAGAAACTAGCCGGGTACCCGGCATTGTCCGGGGTTTTAGAGGTTTTTCCATCCTTTTTCTCTTATTCCCGCTTGGTCTCCCGCTCCCGGTTGCTTTCCCGTACTCGCTTGTTCTTCCGTTCCCGTTTCTAGTTGCTTTCCCGATCCGGCTTGCTCTTCCGTTACCGATTGCTTTCCTGCTCCCGTTCGGTTTCTTGATCCTTATCGTTCACTCACTTTTTTCTCCCTATCCAGCTCGCTCTTCAGTTCCCGGCTGCTTTTCCGATACCGCTTGGTTTCCTGTTCCTGCTCATTTTCCAGTTTCCGCTAGCTTTCTTATTCACGTTTCATTCGCTTTCTCGCTCCCGCTCACTTTGCGACTGATCTCAATTTATTTTCACACAATCCTTTTTCTAGTGGCTATCATTAATGTGTTACAATCGTTTGAATGGTGTAGCAATGCATAAAGGACATACACACAGACTGTCATTTTCATATATAAAAATTTAAAAATGAGTTTTTTGTGTAAAAAATATTGTTTTTATGGTTTGTTTGCTTTTTAGCCTTTTTGAAAGGTTCAAAAACTTTTATGAAAGGGATTTTTTTGCAAAAATTAATTGTTTTATAATTCAATTTAGCAATCTTAAAAATGGAAAATTATTCAAGTTTTGTAAAGTGTTTCATCTGTTCAAAAGAAATTAAAGATGGTCGGATGCTTCCATGTTTGCACAGTTTCTGTTTTGAATGTCTTAAAAGAACATTTATTGGAAAAATGTCAAACAAAGAAATCAAATTAAATTGTCCAAAATGTAATATTTCTTTTGAAGTACCTAAAGAAGGTTTAGAAAATTTAAAGAAAAATGAATTTATTGAATGTCTTACTGAAACTAATAAAATATTCTGTGGAACTTGCTCCAAAGAAGAAGTTACCAGTTTTTGCTTGGAATGCAAGTTGTATTTGTGTTTGTCATGTTTATCTGTTCATCAAAAAATTCCTTCAACAAAAAATCACGTTTTGGCAAAAATAAATTCGATGACAAAAGAAGATTTTGAAGCATCATATTGCAAATCTTGTCAGAAATGGGTTGAATCAGAAAAACCTAGTGATCATGAATCTTGCATTTTGACAACTTTTGCAGAATTTAAAAAAACATTCCACAAAAACTTAGAGCAAGAAGTAAATAAAAACTACAGCAACATTAAAACTCTGAAAACAAATTTAAATGCAATTAATACACAAAAACAGTCTGTTGAAAATGAAACTAAAAAATTGAAAATACAAATTCAAGAACATTGCGAAGATCTCAAACTTAAATTTATTAATTTTATTGATTCTTGCCAAAATGATTTCAATGCCATTATTGATAGAAAAAGCAATGAAACTGATCAAAAATTGATTTATTATTCAGAAAAATTGTTAAAACTGAAGACAAAACTTGAAGAACAAATTGAAAAATATAAAAAATGGTCTCAACACTTTAATCCACTTAATCTTATTAAAGCAATTGAAAATGATAATGTTAAATTGTTAGATGAAGATGAAAATAATTCAAGAAAAAATTATGAATTAATTTTAAAGTGTTTTAATGAAAAGTTGAATCTTGTTTTTAAACCAAAATCGTTGGATACAAAATTTCATTCCTCACAATTTTCAATAGGAAATTTAATGTCAACTAATGAAATTCAACCTGAGCTTATTAAAACAATTGCCATAACTAATAATGTTGACAAAATATCGATTAGCCAAACAAAGGTGTATATCGTGAGTCTCAGAGATGGTTCTTATAAAATTGAAGTTTATTGCAAAACAACATATAAATATCTTTTTTCCATTGATTTAATTATAAGAACCTCTAACACTGCAAAAGTTGTTAATTTTATTTTAGGAATTGATTATATTTTAAAAATTGAATTTATTGATGATTTCTTGTGCATGTTGAACGATTCCTCACTGGATGTTTATAATCTTGAAAAACAGAAAGACAGTCCTGATTGGAAGAAAACCATGAAACTCGAGTTTAAAGGATATGCAATTGTTGGTTCATCGGATAAGAAATTGTTCGTTTTAGTCCTAAAAGATAATAAAAAATTAATTGAAATCACATTGAATGGTGAAATTGTACGTGCCATTGTAATCCCCGAGCAAACATATTCCATTATTGGCTTGAAAAAATATCACTTTGCAATTTCAAATCGTTTAGGACTTCATCTAATAAACTGCAAAGGAGATATCAATAAACAAGTTGATTTAAAACCAGGCTTCCCTAAGCCTAATCATAGACTGACAACAGACAACAATTGTAACTTATTTGTTGGTGACGCTTATGAAACAAATATTCAGGTATATGATTTTAATTTAAATTTTGTAAAATCGTTTAATGCTCAATGTCACCCAAATGATTTGTGTTTTGATTCAACAACGAATCGTTTATTAGTGGTTGGCGTAGAAAAACAATCTTATATCATGAATGTTTTCCAATTGTGATGTATATTTATTTATAACTAGCTCTGTTACCCAGTGTTACTAGGGTTTTTACAGGATTTTCGTTTTGTTTTTGTCCAAAAATTTGTTTATCGGTGGTATAAAAGATTTTTGTTTGTTGAATGCTTTTTAATTAAGACTTACTCTTTTCATTGAACTCATTTTTGCTTGGTTTTTATGCTTTTATTTGTTTTATTGATTTAGTTTAAACGTGATTTAGTTCCAATTTCAAACAAATCAAAATTAATTTAATTAATAATTTAGTAAATACATTTTACAGATAATAATTTATATTAGTGTTAAAAAATTAATTTTTATGCAACTCACCTTTTAAACGGTAATAAAACACGTGTATTTAAATAATAGTTTTTTAGATCTCTTCTCTACCTGGTGCAAAGATTGGCTCCTAAAACTGAACTATAGCAAGTGTGTATATTTGTCATTGCATAACACATATAAATTTGACTACAACTTTGCTGAAGGGGAGACTAAACACCACATTTCAACAGTCCATGAAGTCAGAGATCTAGGAGTTGTAATAGACAGCAACTTAAAATTTACTACTCATATATGCAAATTAGTCAAAACCGCTAATAGCATTCTAGGAGTTGTTAAAAGAAATTTTCACAACTTATCGAAGGATTGTTTTTTGCTTCTGTATAAAGGTTTAGTCCGTCCACATCTTGAATATGCTTTTGTATGGTCCCCTCACAATATAGGCATGATAGAAAAACTTGAAAAAGTACAAAAAAGAGCAACTAAGCTAGTGCGTGAATGTCGAAATTTAGATCTAGGAGTTGTAATAGACAGCAACCTAAAATTTACTACTCATATATGCAAATTAGTCAAAACCGCTAATAGCATTCTAGGAGTTGTTAAAAGAAATTTTCACAACTTATCGAAGGATTGTTTTTTGCTTCTGTATAAAGGTTTAGTCCGTCCACATCTTGAATATGCTTTTGTATGGTCCCCTCACAATATAGGCATGATAGAAAAACTTGAAAAAGTACAAAAAAGAGCAACTAAGCTAGTGCGTGAATGTCGAAATTTAAAATATAAAGAAAGACTGAAGTATCTCGATCTATCTACTCTAAGGCTTGGAAGATTCATACAGCTCCACCATCTTTATCTGACCATTCAATCATCAAATTCGAACTTAACCATCAACCTCCACCATTAATCTTTGAGACAGCTGAGAGTCGATCTTTTGCTCAATTTAACATGTCAGCCTTCCAGGCTGATCTCCTTGCTTCCGAACTCTACCAGCTTACTTTCTCTCAAGAAGTCAAAGCAGCAGATAAACTTTTCTCCCTATACGATTCCACCATGGAGGAATTACTTAATAGACATGCTCCTCTTAGAAAAATAACAAAACGTAAAATAACTGGCTGCTCTTGGTTTGATAGTGAATGCCTGATCTCCAAACGTTCCACCCGTCGTCTCGAACGCCAATCTACCAGAGATCCTCTTAACATCATAAAGAAGCAGCGTTGGCGATCTCAGATTAAAAGCCAGAGGAGACTCTTTCAATTCAAGTGCTCTAGTTACCTTAAACAGCGCATCGAAAACGTTCAAGGTGATGGTCGAACTCTCTGGAGATCATTACATTCGCTCCTCACTCCAACTTCAGAAACCTCATCATGGATTTCACCCGATGATCTACTTGACTTTTTTGGAAATAAGATTGTTGACATACGTGACTCGACCAAAAACTTCGACCCGCCCGATTTCGCAATCAATACACCGTTTCCTCCTGGTTTTGATGTTTTTGAAAAAGTGTCTCCTGATGATGTAACTAAACTTCTCATCGATTCCACAACAAAGCAGTGCGAGCTCGATTCCGCCCCTGTGCATCTGCTAAAATCCATGCGCCTCACTTTTGCTCCAATTCTTGCAATGTTAATCAACTCCTCACTTTCCCAGACTAATCTGCCTGAACCTCACAAACGTGCCATAATTCGCCCACTACTAAAAAAACCTGGCCTTGATCCCTCTGACCCTGCCAACTACCGCCCTATTTCTACCTTATCGTTTGTTTCTAAACTAGTGGAACGAGTCGTCCACCGTCAACTTTCTAACTATGTTGAAATACATAAACTACTTCCTCCTACTCAATCTGGATTCAGACGTTATCACTCCACAGAAACAGCTGTGGTTAAAGTTTATAACGACATTGTCCTTGCCCTTGATTCCGGATTCATAACCGCTCTCTTAATGCTTGACTTTAGTGCTGCTTTCGACTGTGTCGACCATGCCATTCTTTTTTCAATCCTTGAATTACAGTTTGGTATAACTTCTGCCGCTCTTCAGTGGTTAATCTCTTTTCTCTCTAATCGTTCTCATAAGGTTCGTCTTGGTGAGCAAACCTCCAAAAAGTACGATGTTTCTTTCGGTGTTCCCCAAGGTTCAATCCTTGGACCCCTTCTTTTCATTCTCTACACTTCTTATATTGTCAACATCGCCTCTCGACACGAAGTTCTTATTCACCTCTATGCTGATGACACCCAGCTATATATTCAACTTGCCACCCAAGACATCTACCTAGCTAAAACAAAGCTTGCAAACTGTTTTGCTGAAATTCAAAAATGGTGCTCAGCCATGCGCCTGAAGCTCAATACTTCTAAAACAGAACTCATCTGGTTTGATCGAAGGCCTCAGCCCATATCCATGAGTTCAGGCTCTATTAATATCGGTGACTGCACGATCTCGTCTTCGAATGTTGTTCGTGATCTCGGAGTGTATCTTGACTCTGGCTTGTCAATGACCCACCATATCTCCGCCATTACAAGGGCCTGCTACTTCCATCTACGCCGAATCCGTCAAGTGAAGCGCTGCCTTAACGAGCAGTGCATTCGTACCCTAGTTCAGGCTTTTGTCATCTCAAGAGTAGACTACTGCAACTCAGTGCTGACAGGTCTACCATCATCGTCCTTAAAACCCCTTACTTCAGTACTCCATGCAGCCGCTCGGCTTGTCAAAGATCTCGGTCCCCGAGACCACATCACCCCAACTTTACGTCAACTTCATTGGCTACCTATCCCTGCTAGAATAAATTTTAAAATATGCCTGTTAATGTTTAACGTATTCACTGGATCTTCTCCCTCCTATCTGTCATCTCTCGTTTCGCCATGCTCGTCGCTCCCTGCAAGGCGGCGTCTTCGTTCTACTAGCAGGGACGACTTCGTCTCTGTCCGGTCTCGTCTCCAATTTGGAAACAGAGCTTTTGCCATCTCTGGCCCAACTTACTGGAACAGCTTGCCTGTACACATTCGCCAATCTAAAGACGCTACTCAATTTAAAACTAAATTAAAAACTTATCTCTTTAGTAAGTTCTTTGACTAGGAGATATTGTCGAACTGCGCGCTTTTGCGAAAGACTTGTTTTTTATAAGGGCGCGTTATAAATTTTACTTTGTATTGTATTGTATTGTAAGATCTTGAGGAGACATGATTTAAGTATATAAAATATTAAACAATTTTACTGTGCCAATTCAGCTCCAAGTTTAATAAAAAAATCTAATTTACTCAACACAAGAGGGCACATTCACAAGTTGAAAAACCATATTCTAGACTGGACATCAAAAAGTTTTTCTTTACTACAAGAGTAATCAATACATGGAATAAACTCCCTGCTTCAGTCATAGAAGCAAAAGATATCTTCCAGTTTAAAAGTCTCCTACACGATTTTGCTGGAGGATTGAAATTTGACTTATCTGTACTTTTTGTTTGTTTGTTTTTTTTAATAATTTATGTTCTTTAATTTATTCTTTTTATGGTTTTTTTTTACTGTCGGGGCATATAGGCTTTGCCTGCGCCTTGTAATAAACTATGTTATGTTAAATGATGGAACACTGAGGCGCTGGTGGCAGAGCGGTAGAGCGTTCGCCTGTCGATCGTTAGGTTGGCAGTTCAAGCCTCACCGGCGTCACCAGCGTAACTCCCTTAAGCAAGGAGTTCACTCGGTTAGGCGCCTATAAATGGCTGCCTCTGCAAAGAACCACTTCAGTGGCCTTGAAGTTCTTTAGGATTTACGCCACTCTAAATATTGTCAAACATTATTATTATTATTAATTAATTTTATTCAGATTATTATTAAGATAAAAATTAAAATATATGACCCACGATAGTCGAAAAAGATTTTAATTTCCGCAGGCTGGTCAAGGCCGTGATTTTAGCGTTTTCAGACGGGCCGGGCCAAACCTTAAGTCAAGATGGGACAGGCCAAGAATTTTCGCAAAATTCATAGAAATTGTAGGCCTGTTGAAACAGACCGGGCCCAAATTAAACAAACGTGCCGGGCTTGGAATTTTGGCTTATAAAACGGACTGGACCGAGTTGCCGTGCAGTACTCTACTATATGATGCACGGTTCAAAATGTCTAATTTCAAGCGAGCGAAGCCGCTCTGGTATTAAAATATATAAAAACACACAATAAAGAAAATAATCAAATTAAGATGGTTTATAAAGTTCAGCCTGAATTTTTCGGAAGCATTTGTGTTATTGAGAGTGAATGTCATGAGCAAAAGTTGCCGATCGTGACTACACTCACCACACACCATCGTATGCATGCCACACGACAAAATAGAAAACACGTTAACTCAAATTGCAGGCCAAGATTTTTCGCCAAGTTTATAAAAATTTTCTGAATTGATAATTTTTTATTTAAGTTCTTTTTAGAAATATAACATTTTACCGAGTAAGCCATAAAGACAAAGTTTTTTTACAAATATTTTTTATATTTCAAGATTTGCCGGCTTTTCATTATTTGCATTTTTTTTCAAACAACACTTTTTAAATTTATATATATCAAACATTTATTTAATTGTATTTATCTTGATTTTGTTTTCAAAAATGAATATTTTTTTAATTACAATTTTTTTTGAGAAAAAATTTCAATTTTTAATAAAATGCATTGTTTTGAAAATCGAGTCTATAATTTATATTTCAGCTTGATTGGATGACGAAAATTAGTTAAATTTTTTTTCCAAGATTTGCAAGCATTCAAGCAAGCAACCAAGATCGGCGGTAAAGTTAATATAACAAATTCAAAATAAATATTTCAAATAAAATTGTGTGCGACCTCCCAGTATGAAATGTAATTTTTCTTATTAGTATTTGTAAAACTTTAATAACAAAATTTAATAAAAACTACAGGCCCCGGATTTAAATATGCTAATATTTTTGCTATATGTTAAATTGACATGATTGATAGTAAGTTTTATTTAAGTTTACGCAAGTGCTTAAATAAAGACTAATACAGTTATTGAGACACTTAGTTCGATTAAGTGAATATACAAAAATCAAATGCAAAAAACTAAAGCTTTAGAAACCAGGACCAAGGAAGCGCCATAAGAAACAAGTTAAAGTGATAAAAAAATAAAGCTTTAATTTACTTTTTTTACTTTTTTTCTTTCTTCTTTTTTTGGCGCCCTTGGCCTCGTGGCGCCCATAGGCTGCAGCCTATATAGCATATGCCGAAATCCGCCTCTGGTTACGTTGGATGAAATAAAAAATTAGGATTTAAAAGGGCAGCTCAATATTCCCATTTCCAATTTGTTTGATGAATTCAATTGTATTGAATTGTTAACGTCTGTTGCTGGGTATTTATTTTGTCAAGTACATTTCTTAACGTTATTGTCTCGTTCAAATGCAAATCAAACTCTTCTTTAAATTCGTTGCTTTTTTCAACAATAATTTTATTGAAACCCATTTCTTACATAACCTGCAGTATTGTGCTTCATTGTTTGTGTTTCTTGCAAGTGAATTTATTTCTTAACAAGTTGAAATTTATTTTTAACAAGTTGAAAAGGCGCTTTTTGGAATTTATGTAATTCCAAATTATTCAATAGATGGCGCTTGTGTCAATTAAAAAAACTGGTTAAGAAGCACTATGGGTTAGGAATATCTGTTATGCTGTAACTGTTTGCCATATCAATCAAGTCCTTCTGGATAATCTGAACATAAGACAACTTGTCGATGAATTTGCACAAGGGATCTAAGATACAAAAATGTCTAATTGGATCTGCAGCATTCTTATTTTGAATCATTATGTAGCAAAGTTATTTTTTAATGACACTTTAATGAGCTAGCTTATTTTTTTATTAAAATCTGGGAGGCGCGGATAGAAGGGGGTGGTGAAAAATGGGATAAACTGGTCTCCAGTATCTGTAACAAATTGACCCTTTTGTTTGCTAGACGTTTCAGAAGACATGTATATGATGAAAATATAGCAACATATTTAGTATAATAACATGACACGAAAATTTGAAGAAAAAAACTTTTCTTAACAAAAGCACAAAGATAGCTGTAGTTTTTTACTTTTTCAATCTACTTTCAATCTATTTAATGAACCCTTGAACAATCATCTGATCGGGTGTAATAGTTGACTTTCATGAAACTGCAATCTATGAATTTTCTGTTGAGCGGTGCACATTGCACACTTAACGCACTTCAACATCAACGTTTGATAACGATAATCTGTGTTTACATTTAGTCGCATATTCTTATTTCTTTCGTTTTGCCTAAACTGTAATCAGAAACGTTTGGTGCTTTATTTTCTGTTTTACTGTAGTTTAAATTTAAATTAATACTATTTTAAGTTATTTGCTTTTATTTTTTAATCTATTGTCTTAATAAGTTTTTTTCTATTTTAACGTTTTTAGCATCACAAATAACTCATACCTACAAGACAATGAAAGCCAAAAAGAAATGGCGCGTCACTAATAAAGGCATAATGCAATCTTAAATCCATCACAATTCACAGATCTCTAACTGAGTCTTCACAAATGAAACCGATGAATCGCGTATCTTATAAACTGCATAATGTTCACCTCCAAATATCATAAAACCGCATTTATTTGGATTTACCTTCAATCGAAACGTAAGTAATAGTTTATCGTAGTTGAGGTTTTGAGAAAAAAAATTATATTCTATTATTTCTTTCACATATTGAACACATCACGAATAGTGGTTGATTTCTTAGTCTCACTCTGTTAAACGTTTAGCTGCATCCTAAAATTGTAATATACATGTTTTTTCCGACTGGGCTTAGATCCAAATTCTAAAGCACTGCAAGGTATAATTATTTAAAATTGAATCTCGTCTCTTTTAATTCAGTACAACAGATCACGATACTACAAAAAAGTTTATTTGTTTGTCTAGTCTAAAGAAAATAAACGGTACCTTTTTAAACCAATTATTAGATATATTTTCAGGCATGGCTTTCAAAGTTTCTTTGAGTCGGCGATATTGACGTTTAACAGCTCTATTAACAGTTGTATGGTAGGCGGTAAGCCGGCGTTTTTTAGTACCTAGTTTAGTTGTACATTCTGTGAATATTTGAGCTTTAAAATGTGCTACACAATCCGATAAAAGTACATCTGGAACACTAATGTTAGACATTTATTTCATGAGTTTGTTTGCTGCATCTTCAGCTGTTGATGTTGTGTAAGCTGCAAATTATCTATTTTCTTGATCAGAGATTGTCCACAAGTAACGTGTTAGTTTCTTAGCTGATAAGAAACCAACAAAATTAGCATGAATAAAACTAAATGTGGGATGATTACCAAGGTTCTTGACTGTATGATCATACGTTGTTTTTATTTTTGAATGCAATCCATCTATTAAGTTATAGAATTCACTGTAAGTTTTTAGCATGTTTCTTAACCAATTTTTTAATAGCTAGAAAATTAACTTTGTCTTTTTAATGCAGAAAAAAACGTGGATTGTAAACAGTTTTTAAGTATTATTATTCAACTTTTTTTTAAATTAAAATACTATTAAAGATTTTAATCATTTTATTTTATGTCTTATTTAAAATTGGTCCAATAAATCTGAAAATTGAAGAAAATGTAAAATCAATGACGAAAAATTATATGCATCACCAAAAAACGATTTGTTGTTGGTTCAATGCCAAAACATGAAAATTCACATTGAGCATCAAAAGAATTCAAGTAATTTAAATCAAAATCAAATATATGAAGTTTTTTCTAAAAACGTCGGTTAAAAAAAATTGCAAAATTTCGATCAATTTCTTTATTGATATTTCCATCGCTGTTGAATGAAAAATGTTTGCCATCACATGCTATTGCAAAATTTTCTTTCAAACGATCAACAATTAAATTTCGATAACATTTTTATATTTTCGATAATTTAGAAATATATTTAATTCCATCTTCTACTGTAATTTCAAACATTTTTTTGTCTTTAAAAACATACAAGTTCCTTTCCGTAGAATAAAAATGTTCTGATCCATTAATCATAATCATAATCATAATCATAATCATAATCATAATCATAATCATAATCATAATCATAATCATTATCATTATCATAATCATAATCATTATAATAATCATAATCATAATCATTATCATAATCATAATCATAATCATTTTTTCGTTCAATTTCATCAGTTGGATTTAATTTTCCTATTGAAATTTGTGAGAAAAAAATTTGTTCGTGCAGCTGAATTGGTTCAAAAAAATTAATTACCATTTCACTCAAATATTCGGAAAACATTTGTTTTGTTTTTATAAAAAGATTTTCAACATCATCATCAATTAGTTCAATAAAATTGATAAGATTAAAATTCTGGAACCAATTTTCATATTCGATCCGTTTTTCTTTTATTTCATCTTTAAGTTGTAATACCTCGTTTTTATGCAAATTTAATTGTTTTTCAATTTCTTTGCTTTTTTCCGTAATTATTCCTTCATAATCATTCTCGCACAAATCAATATGTTTGATAATTTGGTTTTTAATATCTTCAAAATGTTTTTGAAGTTGTTTTTTCAAATTTTCAGTTTGACAAGCAACAGAAAACCTTTGAATTTTGATTGCTGTCAAAGTATTTTCTATGATAGCTAAGTTGTATTTCAATTTAGATTGTTTTTGAAATACATTTGTATCAAAGTCTTCTTTAATTTGGTCAAACGTTTTAAGTGGGCAGGATTCATGATTAAGACAAGTTTCACAGTCAACCCATGTCTGACAAGGTTTGCAATAGAATGTTTTAATGTTGTCTTCTTTTTCTTTGGCATGTAAATTCATATCTGTCAAAGCATGTTTCATTGTAGCTGGAATTGTCTTATGACCGATTGTACATGATGTACACAAATACAATTTGCAATCAATGCACAATGAAATAATTATCTCTTTACGCAAACAACTCCCACAATGTACATCCGATTCTTTTTCAAAATCAAGGTTACGAGGTGGTAAATCTTTTTCTTCATTTTTTTCATATTTAAATTTTAGGTCTGGTATTATAATTTTATTTGAAAAAAGTTTTGTATTTAATATATTTGGTTCAAAAGTAAGGTTCAAATTTTCTTTGAAACATTCGGAAAACAAACTATGGATTTGGGATGAAAAATTATTATCATCTACAAACATTTTTCTTTTTCTAATTTCAGAAATTATAGTTGAATCACAATGTTTGACTTCTGATTGACATTTTTCATTTCTTTCTTCCATTTCTTTCAATAACTTTAAAACATTTTTCAGATGCATATTTAACGTTTCTTCAATTTTAAACCATTTCTCATCAATTTCAGTATTGATCTTTTTCTCACATGAATCAATATGTTTAA
>OZ022240.1:41954267-41959267 GCA_963978895.1 Erpobdella octoculata | reverse complement strand
TATGTTGGGAAAAACCGAAGTACTTTCTGTCGTGGATCGTATTTTGACGCTGTTTTCTTTCCCTCTTCCTCCATCTAGACCAGAATGGACTGGCTGGCAAAATATATACATGGTTTATATGTACACATTTAAGTACTTGTATAAACATATATCCATTTATAGTTTTTTATAACTGGTGTTAAAAGACTCTAATAGCAGTATGTTGGGAAAAACATGGCTTATATGTACACATTTACGTATATAATATGTATGTATATGTACCTGTATAATTTACTAGCTATATAAATCACCTACATTGTACAGTGAGTTGTTTAAAACAAAACAAAAACTCAGTCGTTTGTACCAAACCAAAACTTAGTAAAAAGTACGGTATATGTGTTTCCGAACATTTTTTTTACAGTGGGATGAATTCTTGAAACTTAGTAAAAAGTACGGTATATGTGTTTCCGAACATTTTTATTACAGTGGGATGAATTCTTGAAAAGCGAGCCTCGATATCACAGAAAGACGGAGACCGAGGACGAGTCGATAGCAAGCGCCAAGTCCAATCTCGGCGACATGAAGTTGAAGGCGGCCGTCGGTGATAAGATAACTTCTGATAAACAGAAGATGACTTTGGAAAAATCTACGTTTGCTTATATTACGCATCTCTCTAAGGTTAGTTTATGCTGGTGGGTGATGATGATGATGATGATGTTTTAAAGTATCAAATTTTCTCATAAACGAAATATAAACACTACTTCAAACCAATCGTCATTATTATCATCACCACCACCATCATCATTATCATCACCATTATCATCGTCATCATCATCATCATAACCACCAGCTTGTTGTTTAACTTTCCCTTTGAACCGATTTCACTCCTCACTCCCCATGTTTTCATCTTCATCAGTGACCTACTAGCACCACCATAAATCATTATAATCATCATCATCGCTCTCTCTCTCTATAAAAAATCGAAATTCCAGCAAAATCAATTAATGAAAGAATACAACAAACTCGTCCTTGACCTGAGATCGAAAAAGAGAACGGTCATCATTGATTGGACGAACGCACAGAAACAGCTGAGCAAGCTGCACCAGAAGATTCCAACTTACATGAGGAGGCGTCTGCCGAACATCGAAGTTTCTTTACTTCCGGCGGAATTTCCAGAGCTGTTAGTTTTAGTTTCAATATCAATTTTTGTTTGTATATAAATGGGGTTTCATAAGTAAACTAGCTATTTTTTAAAAAATAAATATTTAGTTCTATCTAGTGGCCATTTTAGACCAGAAAAACTTAGCTGGCAACCTAACGGGGTAACAAAAAATCATACAAACACTATTAAAAGTTGTTTCATAAATAATCTACCTTGAGATCACTGGAGCTGAGATTGTCAAAAAGCAAGTGTTTGTAAAATAATAATAATAATTAAATTTTAGTTTCAGCTATTTTTTATTTTATTTTTTTTTTAAATAGAAAATACGAAAAATACGAGACCAATCCTTACACGGTATCGTTGCCATCGTATCTTGGAATCACTCCAACTGTTACCGTCTCTGAAGCAGGAATGTCGGTACGTCAGATGATAAGATTGAATGTAGTAGCAGAAAAGCTACGCACGGGTAGTTAGTTATCTTATGACTACGAAATCCCGGGGCTCGCAAAGTAGTAGATTGTAGTAGTGTACTCCACGGACTGGGCCGTGATTTTCATGACAAGTATATAGGGGTTTTTGGCCTGTAAAAAAGGGCCAGGCCAGGCCGCAAAAAATCTAGGAGCCTCAGCCCAGAAGGTCCGTGCTGATTTTGGCCCGTGCAGGGGATCTAGTTATTAGTATTAGTAATGATCACAATAAATAAACTGAGTTCTAAATAATTACAGAATGAATGAATTGTTTCAAAAGAAATATATATATATATATATATATATATATATATATATATATATATATATATATATATATATATATATATATATATATATATATATATATATTTCTTCTCTCAATTTCATAGCAAAAGTTTGTACCAGATACTTTCAAAGGTATGAACAACATCGAGGAGCAGATTGCTTATAGATCAGCCGTTGAGTAAGTCATGCATGATGATGATGATGATGATGATGATGATGGTGGTGGCATATATATATAGAATAGATATATCGGCCCGCCTGTTGTTTAGGAAGGCTTTTAGCGAGGCAGCCTAGTAGACCGGAGATCGGAAACGAAGAACTGAGAGTTACAACCGTATAGTAACTTAATCAAGTATTTTTTTAATAGAAAAAAAAGAATTTTTTATGTACAAAATAAATTTTTAACTTTATAAAAATTAACAAATTTTTTTTTATAAAAATTTCAGTTGACAGTGAATTTTATTTGCGTAGTCTCTAGTTCGATGGTCTATTTAACGTCGCCTGTGTTATCGGTAAATTAGAATTGTATATTTTTTATGTCGGATATCGCGTTAAATTAAAATAAAGCTCATATCAACTACTTTTAGCTATAAGAAATCGACGTTTCTGTTTCTTACAAACCGGAGTTTAGTCTCCGGTGTCGTATCAAAAATAGTAAGCTTCTGCGTCCCGTTATTTTTTTGGAACGATACGATACGATACGATTTCTGAAATTTGCCTCGAATTAAACGATACGATACGAGACGCTTCGACCAATAACGATACGATATCGATACGATACGATACGATTTCGGGATCTCGACTGAAGCGGAAATTTTGCCTATAGATAACATAGAATGATGAACTATACGCGACAGACAATATTAATAACTACATTAAAGAAATTCATTGAAAAAAAATATTAAAAAATTTCAAAATTTATAAAAATTTACCAAATTTAATTTTTTTTTACAACTTGAAATAAGTTTCATTTGTTTAGTTTCGGTACATCTATTTGTCTAAATTTAGACTCTAAATAAAATGCTACCGCCGATAGAAAGTATTTATTTACTTTATTTAGTGACGCGGCATGATAATGATGACAAACACGAGAAAGTGCCTCTATGCAAGAATTAAAAAAGTGAAAAAACCCAGCGTGTTTATTTATAGGCGATGGCGAATGCGGTTAGCAATAGCAAGAAAGAAGCTGAGAAAGTTTCGAATTCCAGCTGCAGACGATACGGGCTACGGCACTGTCGTGCACACTACAGGTGGCACACACATACACACAACCAAGAATATCATAGAGATTATAAAGATATATCTTAGATGAGCTACTATTACGGTCAATTACGGATATCGAAACACTAAAATAATCATTCCAATTCTATGTAACAAATTTGAAAAAATAAGTTTATCAAACAGACTAAACCAAAACATAAACATAGAATGATCATTACTATTACATTACTCATTATTCTCATTAATAATAATAGTCATCGATGTCAGCGAGTACGATTGCCTTGTAGGGCTTGTAATATCAGTAGTATGCAGAGCTCGACTAGCAGCCTAAGAGGAGCGTGGCTTTTTTGCTGCCGGTTCCCAGACTAAAAATAGTAAATAATGGGGCTACAGGCTGTCTGGAAAACCGAATTTAAAGTGGGGATGATAATAGTTATAAACTTCTGTCAATAGGTAGATTAATTAATCAATGTTGATGAATCAATTGCAAATATTCACAGTTGTGACAATCGTTAATTAAATATGTATGACTTTCGTTATTTATTGAAAAATATTTAAAAAAAATCCCGATATTTTTCGGGATTTTAATCGAGAATGAAATTTTAAGTATCGCCAATTAATATCGATACGAGACTTCTTCCGCAGGCTGTATCGTTTCAATGGTGATACGGGAATCCCGTATCGTTTTGAAATCTCGATTGAATTCGAGATAACGATATCGGGACGCAGATGCTTAAAAAATAGATTAATACAAATAATGAATATTCATGGTCCAAAAGACTCTAAATCGCTTTTTCGGAGGCCATCTTGGCATCTCACTCAAAACCTGCTCATCTCCGATATATCTATTCTATATATATGGGTGGTGGTTGTGGTTGTGGTGATGATGATGATGATGATGATGGTGGTGGTGGTGATGATGATGGTGATGATGATGATGATTATTTATTGATTCTCCTGTTCACCATAATTGTACACACTGACAAACAAACACACAAACAAACAAACACACACACAAACACACACACATACACACACAAGCACACACACAAACACATACACACATGAACACACAAACACACACATGCACACAAACGTAACAGGAGCTTCTTCTTGCAAGAGGAAATAATTACGGATATTGAAAATGAAATCAAATTTTTCGACGCTGAAGTTCTCTTTCTAAGGAGCATCAAATTCTCTGTCGACGTATTCCTCAAACAAGGAGAACTCAGGTTGGTGCTGATTGGTGGCTATTTTTAGAAACAGTAGTCGTGGTGGTGGTAATGTTGTTTGTCCTGTTCAAATTAGTGATGATGATGATGATGATGATGATGATGATGATGATGATGATGATGATGATGATGATGATGATGATGATGATGATGATGATGATGATGATGATGATGATGATGATGATGATGATGATGATGATGATGATGATGATGATGATGATGATGATGATGATGATGATGATGATGATGATGATGATGATGATGATGATGATGATGATGATGATGATGATGATGATGATGATGATGATGATGATGATGATGATGATGATGATGATGATGATGATGATGATGATGATGATGATGATGATGATGATGATGATGATGATGATGATGATGATGATGATGATGATGATGATGATATAAAGAATGTATTCGGACTGATTGATTTTGGTGATGATAATGACGATGATAGTGATCATGAAGATAGATATGATAATAATTTGATGATAATAATATGTATTTTATTTGCAATAGAGAATTACTGTTGCTGCAAGAGCTACTGAAGATGGTTGACATGATAAAACAAGAAGAAATGCTTGTAGACATTCTTGATTCTAAAGTCAGAGATGAGATAGAACTACAGAAGAAGGT